>CAUYQG010182394.1:0-35230 GCA_963574415.1 Tarsius wallacei
AACATGGTGAGACCTCATCTCTACAATAAATCAAAAAATTAGCTGAGCATAGTAGCAGGTGCCTGTAGTTCCGGCTACTTGAAAGACTGAGGCAGAAGGATCGCCTGAGCCCAGCAGGTCGAGGCTGCGGTGGCCAGGAGCATGTCACTGCACTCCAGTCTGGGTGACAGAGTGAGATTCCAACTAAAAACAACAACAACAAAAAAGTGCAATCCAAAGGAAATCTGGAATAGCAGTCTCAATACTAGACAAAATAGATATTGCAGAAAGAATGCATTAGGCTGACAAAAAAAATTATTAAGGAAAATTCAAGCAGTAAAAATAACAAGTTTGATTCAATGACATGTGTGGGCCGGATGAATAAGAGTTGACAGAAAATTTAGGAATGTAAGTACCCTTGTTTAGAAGTACATATAGTACAACTTTTTGATCTGCAGATTAAAAGGTAAGGAAATGCTCAACCATGTCTGCTTCTTGCTTAATTGTTATTTTCTTTGTGAGCTGCTGAACTTATTTGTGGCTGTTCTGATGGTCCCAAATGCTTACCTGTAGATCACAGGTGGTTTGAGAGACTGTTTCACCAGTCTGCAGTGAAATGAGCAAAACTAGAGAAATCTACACGATTTTTATGCTAATTTTCTTTGTTCCAAAGGAATGCTCTTATTTGTTACCGTGACTTCATAATGTTCTTTATCCTACAAAATTTTGCTGCTGATTTTACTATGTTTGTTGTTATTGTTGTTCTTTTTTCTACAATGGACAAAATTCAAAGTCTGAAATACTTAAAACAATTGTAAATGGACATTGACTCTTTTGTTCTTCCTGATACACCTCAGTGCGGAGATTCAAGGCTAGCTGGTGTTAGGTGACAGGTGCATCCTGCATGAACTCACCATTGCTCCTTATTCCAGGCATTCTTATAAATGTGATCTTCTTTGTTATGACCTTGAGGCTGACCTTGACCAGCTTTACAGTCAGCATGACCAAAAGTCCTTGAGGGTTTTATTCCCTCCACTTAACAGAAGAGTAAATCGCGTCTCAAAGAATTTTGTGAAGCATCAGTGTCTTGGGTTTTGCGCATCTATCATTTGACTCCAAGTTCAGGTTCCTTTTCTCAGCAAGCCACCACCCAAGACATGTTTGAGTGGGGTTTCTCTATGGATTGATGCTCTCCAGAGCTTTGGGTCAGAGGTCCCAGCTGATCCATAAACATACATTTAGTTTAGAAAAAGTGACATTATTTATTTTTGGAGGGAAAGTTTTGAACTCTCTGCATTAAGATCCTGTCAATATGCCCTATCAAATTATATGCTTCTTAAGAGGAGAAGGCTGCTTTAATAAAAATAGATTCTACATGACATGTTATTCTTCATAATTGGACCAAAGATCACAAAGAGCACACACTTACAAGATAATCTGAAAATGAACGGACAAATAATATAGTAATCACCAAATCCCTATTACTTGAAGCCTATTCGCACCAGGAAGCCCTTTCTCCCTTGATGATCAGACCTGACCCCTATTAATTTTAATAGGAGTTAAGTAGTCACATCAAGGGAAGTATCAGGGAGTATACTTGCAGCAAACCAACCCGGGAGATTAAGACCTCCACTTTTGGCTTTCTGCTGGAAATGTGACACATCTCCTGATGCTTATCTGCTTTTAATTGTGTGTTGTGTGTGTATGTTTTTCTCCCTTCTTTCTACAGAGGAGGCAATTTGCAAATCGCTGCTATCTGCCTCCCTACGAGGAAGAGATAAATTATATGAGAGACTGTGGCGCTTGGCCTGTTTGATATCCTTTGCTGATAAATTGAAGTGTACCTTCATAATTAATACCCGATCTTTTCTGATCGGCTCTATCGTGCTAAAGCTTGGGGGTATCTGACTGTAATGAAAAACCATTGTTGTGATGCACCTTGCCTTCTTTCTCTTTTTATCACTGTCGTCAAAAATTTGCACAGAACAGATCTACTGGAGGTTTTGTTGGACAGCGTCAGAAAGATCTCTCGGTTTTATTAAGCAGCATCTTCAAAGATTCAGCGGAGACAGACTTGCTTCTGTGAGCTTTATAACATGTAAGTGACATTTCCCTGCATTTAAATATGGCTCTGTTAGGCTGTGCTTGCAATCAGAATGCAAAAAAAAAGCCTCGCTGTTAGAACCTGAAACCAAAGAGAAATAGATCTTCCTTTAGTTTCCTTCTTGAAATAGGAAGTCGAGGGAAAGTGAAAATCAGAGAAATCAAATTAGATTTAAAATTCCTGTGAACTCTCAGAATGCAAGATCAGGATAAACATTTCTTCCTGAACCAAACAAAGCAAGACACCATTTAGTAAGATTTTGTGATGAATAAAGGAGACTGTGCATGTATGGGGGACTTCATGACTCAAGAAAGTAATTAGAAAATTAACTCACTAGTTCCCCGCACTTCTGACTTAGATGGGGCAAGAATTTTAAAAATAAGTCCATTTTGAAGGTAAGGAAACTGAGGCTCAGTAAGTGGGCACGACTTCTTAAGGTAGATCAGGGGTCAAAATATAGGTCTTAGCGATATCTGGTACAATTCTTTTTCCATAATAGAGAACTCTCCAATATTTTGCAGTGATTTACAAGTCAACACGTATATATGAATTCATGTGTTCATATATAAATTTATACAAAAGGATTTAAACAAAAGGATTTAGACAAAAGAGAGACGAAGCCTGAGGCATCCCATTGGTTACTCATCCAAATTGTCTTTTGTCCTCTTTTGCCACAAAACCAGTCAGACCTCTGGCTTTCTGAGGATCATTCCTCCTGCCTCCTGCTCACCATCCCTATTGTTAATTCTGCACTTCTGATTTAATTTCTGACTCTCTGACACACTCACTGGTTCTCACTGTCACCAGCCAATGTCCCTGCCCATTAAGAGAGACCAGGGAAAACCTTCAGGGTCTGGAAAGGACAGTATCTTGGAGGACTTTGCCATCCAGAGGGCACAGTGGCTGGTGCCAAGATGTTTGGCTTTTGCAGGACAACTGGGTTTCTGGAGGGACCACAGAATGACTCAGCAAGATGTGTGGCTGGAGACCCAAAGCTACATTTATTAGACGCAGGTAACTTTTTGTAGGTTTCTGAATCGCAGGACTTTTGTGGGGAAACAAAATTAAACCCAACTGAGACGTCACATTTACAAGTGTCTCTCATGAGTTGAAATGACTCTTGCAATTCTTATGATTCCACGTGAAACCATCCATCCCATCATCAAAACCTCCAACCTTCATTGGTCAAATATTAATTGAATACCTACTTTGGCTATAGATCTTGTCTTCTGTGGAGCTTGCATTCCAGTAGGAGACAAGGGCAAGAAATAAACAAGTTCGATGTGTGTTTTAGGCATGGAAAGGGGCTGTAGAGAAATGCAAAACTGGGAGAAAAGAGGGGATGTGAGGAGAGAATCTATTTCAGAAAATATGATCTGTGGGGATGTCTCTGAAGAGGTAACATTTGAGCAGTGACCAAAGAGAGTAAACCATGTAAACTACCAGAAAAGGAATTTCTAGGAAGAGGGGATGGAAAGGTATAGGCATTTTAAGGACATGACAGTGACCCATTCAAAGTACAGCACAATACCCAATGAGAGACAACTGTCTAGGACCTCTGAGCCTGTGGAAATGCATACAAGAAAGAACATCTCCAGCTGCCACTAAACAGCCTCATGGTTTTGGGCAAGTCCCTTCTCCTGGGAATTGATTTCCAATCTTGAAAATAAAAGAATAAACTGAAAAAACTTCTGGCTTACTTTGACTTAAAACCTGATTCCGTATGAAGCTTACCCCAAAGACTAATCTTTCTTCTTTCCTGTGTTCCCCAGTCTTATTTTCTGTTCTTTGAACTCCCATCATGAGCTTCCATGGAAATTCTGGAGAACCCAAGCATGAAAAGTAATGAGATATATTATGCATTCTTGCTGAAGAATTCTTATTACAGATATAAAGGCATTCTTTGGAATTAAAAACTAGAAGTTGGTTAACAACAGGGGAAAATTATGAAGCTACCCTAATTGTAGTAAATGAATAATCATTTTTTAAAAGAAGACGGTTAATGTGTGGAAATGGCTCCGCTGGCAACTTCGTATCTATATTCAGTTGAGGTATCATCTTTGAAAGGAGATATTAACTCTTCAAGTCAGAAGACCTCTGATTTAGGGAAGAATACTAGGTTCCCCTCCTCCTCTATAAGCATATGAAACTCATAGGGAGAAAGTCTGAAATTCAAGAATTTTTTTTGAAAGAAGTTTTTACCTGTTCCTTTTGAGAATAAAAACAAAATAAATTCATGAGTTGTTCAATACTACTTTATTGCAACTGTTAAATAAGTTAAGTAAAAGATTGCTTCATTTTCATTAAATGTTTTGGGTTTTCAGCCTAAACCTGTCAGTTGCAAGAGTGCTCAAGATTTAAAACATCTGTTAATAGTTGAGTGCATGGTGATAAAAACATTAGAAGAAGAAATACAAATCTTAGGATTAGAAGATCTAAGGTCAGATCATAGCTCTATACTTACTAGTTGTGTGACCTCAGGCAAGTTTCTAGATCTGTCTGAACTTTGATTTCATAGCTGATGCATTGGGGGCATCACACTTGTCCAACTTACTTCATAGAAGGCGAAATAAATGTGAATAAAATTTTTCTGTAAGTAGAAAAACAAGTTTGACGAAGGCTAAGGAAGAGAGGAGAAAGAGAAGAAACAGAAGAGGAGGAGGAGGAGAAAGGGGGAAGAAATTAATTTTTGCTCATTTTAATTCTATTAAGAGTTGGAACCTGGCTAGAAGGATTTGGGTGACAATTGGTAGTATCTCAGAGCAAAATTCTCTCTCCAGCACGTACAATACAATTTCCAGAACTTCATATGCTCTTTGGGTTTATTTATTGTTTTTTTAATGCTCTCCAGTATTAAGGGGTAAGTAATTCTCAGAAAGTAGCATATTTTATTGACGTTGGTCATTATTCAAGATTTACAGAGTCCCTACTGTCTGTAGAATAAAGGCCAAGTTTCTCTGAATTTTAGGGCTCCCATGATTTGCTGTTAATATGCATGACTAACATGACCTGCTCTCTCTAATTCTTCTTAAAGACCTGTAATTTACCCCAGTGAATCTAAATGCAGAGGAGATGGTGAGAGGAATTGGTGATGGGACTAGATTCTAGAATTTTCCTATAGTCAGGGAGGAAGGCAATTGATGCTAGAATGGCATAGAAATGGAAGACAAGCTGGAGGGTAAATATTGAAAGTCTGAATAAAGATACTCAGAGGCATGAGTATTCTATGGAAGATCATTCTTGAGATCCACTCAAGCACTCTAGGAGATAAGCATTTTTTTTTTTTTTTTTTGCTAAAAATGGAAAACACGAAGATTCAGAGAATTGAAATGGTTTTATTCAGCTTACGACCAGTAGAAGTGGACCTGGAACCCAGGTCTTCAGACACTGCAAGGTGTTCTTTGTTGGCCAAATGTAGCTAGCAATTAAATTGTAGAGATTCTTGAAACCAAGCCAAGGAGTATAGACTCTTGGCTATAGAGTATAGAGTTCAATGAAGAGTTTTTTGCTGGGAAATGATTTGATGAATGTAGAAGCTTGATTCTGTGGCAATAAAATGTTCATGGTAGGTCAGTTTGTAGGTAGCCAGAATGTGATTCACAATGACAGCTGTGGGGACAGTCAGAAAGAAGCAGACGTAAGAGATATTTGGAGGAAAGAACATGCAAAGTGGTCATAAAAAGTGAAAGAGAGACCTGAGAGATGTTGATGGCTTGGAATTCCATGTACAGGATCAAGAATTAAGAACCAGATTGAACAGGGCATAAGGAAGAACACAACAGTTACACAGGTGCCTGCCTGTGTGTAGTGTATGGGAGATGAGGTTTGCAGTGCACATGAATTTGCTTCTTCCTGAGATGACAATAAGTGATGCTGATCCCTGGAATCAGTATTTTCCTCTGAGATTTAAAGACATCAAGTCCACACACAATGGATGAGTAAGCCCTCTGCAGGCTCCAATCTAGTAAACTATTTTGGAGTGGGCACAGAAGCTTGGATACAGCTCACATCCCAATTCAGGGATCAGCAATAATGTCTGAGAGTTAAGACCGGACTGTGGTATCATTGAAGAATTGGGTACCTGGTGAATTTTTTCACATTTGTCAAGAAGACACCTTTGTGGTCAGCTGGCAGGTGGATAGCCTAAGACCCAAAATGGGAAGTTCAGCCATCTTGACCTGACAGTGCCCATGAAAAACATCCCAGTAAAATCACTCCTTGGCACAGAGTTTTTCCCGGTGGTGATGTGGGTGTGAATCTCTCCTAACCAGATGTTAGAGCCACCACTCACTCTCTGGGGCCCGAGGCTCTCTGCTCAGTAAGCAACTTTTGATCTTCAGTGGCTTTCTAGGTATATCTATAATTGGAGAGAGACTATTTTATTCGACATGGACGTTTTGTCACTAACAGGTCAATTTATCATTGAAATGGAACCAATTAACGTTTTGAGTACTATTCCTCTAACTTTTTGAGTTTGGTTAGTGTGAGTCCAAACCTGAGGAGTGGGACCTTTCTACCAACTTGATTGAGTTCCTGAAAATACAAAGATGAATGGCAAGTTCTGGTTTGGACCATGGCGATTCATGATTTGCTATTTCTAGAAATATGTCTCTATGATCACATGCTTCCCTTTCAAACGCTAATACTCCATGACCAATTGAAATGGGGATGGCTTACCTCTATGTCAGTTCTTGAATGGAACTTTCTAGATCGCATGTGTTTACTTTTTGTTTTTCACACAGGAGACACTCAGTAGAAAATGAATGAATGAATAAAAGCTTGCTCACCTGGAGCCTATAATGGTTCTGATTTTGATGTCATTGTTTAAAATGAAATCTTTTCTTGCACCAAAATCAGCACTGGTAGGGGCAAGAGTTTCTACAAACACTTCACTGTGTTCAAACCGCACGGCCCTTTATTAATGACACTTCCAAGCTCTGTTATTTTGCTCAAATTGGCAAAGGGGAGTTCTGTGCTCACAGAATGTAATTCAAGAACCAATAAAAGTTGATTACATACATATGAAACGTATGGACTGGGGGTAGGAGTCTTGGCTGGCTTACAAAGCGGGTGTCATGTTTCATCTTCTGCATGGGGTTTTATGGGAGGCCCGCACGAAGCCACAAACATCTACATTGTCCCTTTCACTAAACATCATGTAAACAGAATCATGTTCTCATTCAGAAATACAACTGCAAGATCATAGTTCAGAAAGAGGTCTAGGTTTTATATCAACTTTAGCTCTAACTGGAGGGTCTTGCGAGAAACTCAGGAATTAATTAGGAGGCACACAGGTCATCTTTAACGATGAACAATTAAAATAAAAGAGACTGTTAGTTCCCTGATTGGAGATGTGGCAGCTGCAGGTGCACGGTCTTATGTAACAGATGAGCTTTTTGTTTTTTTACTTTAAAATACATGCAAAAATGAAAACCATATCACCCACCCCCAGTTATAGCTTCTGATAAGTATGATTGAGGTTTTGCTTTATTTATTGATTTACTTATTTTTCCACGGCGGGGCGGTGGGGTGGGGTGGGGAAAAGCCAGGATACTGACTGGTTTTCTCTGAAAACCAGTGGTAGGAATACCCAAGCCTCATTTGAACCCATGTTGAAACACAGCCACCTCAGGGTAGCGACGTAGCAGCTGTTTCCAGACCCACAGCACAGCTGGTTTTGAACAGGAAATGAGGGAGACCTTCTCCAGGGAAAACTGCAGGGAATTTTTGGTGAGCAGAATGCAATTACCCCAGCTGGAAATATGCCAGGTTGTGATGGTACACACCCGATAGTTGCAAAGACATGGGGAGGGCTCACGCCCACGTAGACTGTGTTTTAAACAGAAGACAGAATGAGCATATAATTACGATCATCTTAATCACGATAAGGTAATTATGATGACGTTAATAACTATACTATTTTTCAATGAAGCTTCCTTATATGTGCAGGATTAAGAGTGAACAGTGGCAGACAATAATTGGAAACAATCGAGTCAATGATAAACAAATGGGTTTACCTGCTGTAGTATCATCTTTTCTTCTCCAAAATCACTAACTGATATGTAATAAGTCTTGAGTAAGTGCTGATGATTGTTCTACTGGTTAAAACTGGAGCAGCCGCACGAGCTCTTTCTAGAAATTGCATTTGCTTTAGAGTTTCACATTTTGGCTTTTGTACAGACATTTCCACTGTGCCCTCCCAGGAATTTGAAAAGCAATTTGAAAGGATGTGTTTTTATTATTCCCAGTTTGCAGCTGAGAAAACTGAGGGTTAATGAAATGAACGAACTTGTTTACAATCATACGTAAGTGCTAGAGTGTAGCTAGACTACAGAAATGTAGTTAGACTACACTTCACCACTCTTCCAGAGAAAACTTGAACAACGCACGTCATTCTTCCCCTCTAGAAATGCTAATTTATGTTTCTTAACATATTTTTTAGTGCCGGATTTTAAAATTATGTAAGAAGTAGTTTTGAAGTTGAAGCCATCAAAAAGTTCAATCATGACTAGTTGACTAGAAAATATATTTGATAATAAAAATTCAGTTCAAAAAATGGATTACATAATCCATTTTGCTAAACATAGCCTGCAAGAATCTAATGAGAGTCAACTCTGAAATCAATCACTCGAGAAACTAAATTGTTAAAGTTCTTGTGAAATAGTTTCCTGATAAATGGCATTCTTTGACAGAGCGTCTGGGTAAATACGGTGCACTCATGATTGATCCTCATGAATCTTGAGTTATTTTTAAAAGAATATTTCATTTTTATATTTATATTCGGTCGCCACGAATGACACGCACGGATTCAAATTTCAGTTCCAACCCTATCTGGATGACCTTGGCTGTGGTCCTTCATTCTAGAGTGAGACACCAGGAGGTGGGATAAGGTTGACATTATATGCATAGTTGGTATGATCAAATGATATTTATGAAAATGCCCAGGATGACATCTGACACAAAGAATGCACTCCAAAGCTTTAAAAATCCTACCTTCAATCAAACTATAATACTAAAAGAACTTGCAGGGCATAAGTCTCAGCAAATATATTAATTTTGGGGATTCCTGTAATGATATTTAATTTGGATATTTAAGCTGAAAGATTGAATGAGCTCAACAACATTTAGAGTTTGCAGATACAAAAATCGTTTAAAATATAGAAACAGGAACATGGCTGAGAAATGTCTCAGATGATCACAGGCCCAAAGCACTTGAGTGCCATAAAAACTAGTGTTTTTCTATTTGACTGATTTTTGGCTTTATTCATGTATTCACTTAATATTTGTTAAATGCCTACTAAATGTCAGGCAATGCTAGGTGATGAGAATGTAAAAATTTTAAAAAAGAAACAAAGATTAAAAAGTTTACTCTTTGATCTCAAGAGGCTCACAGAATAGCTGCTAAACAGATGTAGAGACAAATTATTTTCATATAATAATTATACTTATTTAGAAATGATGCCAACATAAAATCAAATCCACTTGGAGACTCTTTCAAAGCTTCTAGATAATCTCCGATAACTGGAAGAATCACAAATCACAGGAAAGGAAAAGTTGGTACCCAACAGTGGACGTGGTTTGCTTGGATGTCATAGATCTTCTTTATTGACTTAATCTGGGGACCTTCTAACTTGGCTAGTAAGAGTCCTTCACAAACCCAAGAATTTGGTGTATAAAAAACCAACATCATTAGAATGTACATTTCTAATATGTAAATATTAAGATACCAGGTCTTGTTTTACATGATGTCATTGAGAAAGAAATGGGACATCTGGATTTAAGTCTCTAACACCATGCGAGGCCCGGAGAAGTCGATGCAAACAAACGTGTTCCTCTTTTTTTGTAGGGTCCCATTATTTTATGAATTTAACCAGAAGCATTCGTTGGTTTTTTTGAATCCATTATTATCCTTTGAAAAATAGGCAGGGCTCCCTATTAAGACCAGAGAGGGGGAAAAAACTCTTCCTGGCACTGCCTATTCAGAGCTGTCACAACCAGCATCTTGTCTCTTTCTCATCCTGGCAGATGACAAGGAATAAGAGGGAACAATAGGAAGAAAGGAAGGGAGAAACAGGAGAATAAAAACTGCAAATCTGGAAGGTTCTCTAACACCCACTAAAACCTTTGTCCGCAATTAGACATTACTATTTTTAGCATTCTCATCTCAGTTCTCCCTCCCAATTAAATCGGTCTGCATATGCCTGTGAGTTTCTACAGAAACATGTTTCCACCACTTGACTAACTTGACTAACCTATCTTTAAATGCGGTATCTAAATTTCATCCTTTTCGTTGTGCAACTTGTGACCTTTAAGAAGACGTGCGATGTTCATTCTCCATTTCATTTAAAACCATAGTCTTGTCTTACTCTTGAAGCATTTTCAGAAACTGAAGAAATACAGTCTGGCTCAATTTGCAAAATGATTTTGTTCAATCTCCAGATATTGGTATGAACTGAGAAGAACATGGGACAAGAAGTTAGCAGGGGTGTAGAATGTATTCTAACAGACCCTTGCTGTGTGATCTGAGGAAGCTTTCAGACATTTTCAATTTTCTTACCTGTAGCATGAGTAGATTGAACTCTAAGGACATTTCCGCAATTTACTTATCAATAACATACAATGCTTTGATTCTGATGACTCACAAAGTAAGTCATTATTGACCCAATACAATTTTCACATCATTTCTTCATTTCATGAGCAAATCTTAAGCTCCAAAACCAATTAGCATTCACTCTTTCCTCTCAACCTGTGGCATATTGAAGTGTCTAAGGATTTCCTTTTATTTCATTGAAGAAAGGACTGTCTTGGGTATAACTTTTTTTGTATGGATGGATTTGGTCTCCTCATCACAATAAACTGAATCAACATTAAAATGAGTAACAGAGCAGGGCTCAGTGGCTCAGCCTGTAATCCCGCGCCTTGGGAGGCTGAGGTGAGTGGATTGCCTGAGCCAGCAGGTTCGAGACCCGCATGGGCAGGGGAAACCTCTTCTCTACAATAAAAAAAAAATTAGCCGGGCATGGTAGCGCACACCTGTAGTTCCGGCTACTCGGAAGGCTGAGGCGGAAGGATCGCCGGAGCCCAGCAGGTCGAGGCTGCGGTGGCCGGGAGCGGCCACTGCACTCTAGTCTGGGCGATGGAGTGAGACACCAACTCAAAAAAAAAAAATAAAATAAAATAAAAGGAGTAACAGGAAGACACCCTCACATGCAAGATAGCGGGCATGCATGCGTGTGCGCATGTTAGTGGGCGTGCATGCGTGTGTGCATGCATGCGCGCACACACGCACACACACATATGTGCCGCTGGAATTCTGGCTGTTATGAAGTTGCGGTGACATGGTAGGGTGTATGTTGGAGGCTTTTTTCTATCTTTTTGTCCTTGAGCATCTTTGGGTTCAAGATTTGGCACATGCCTGTGGCATTTGTATTGGGATACAGTGAATTGGGGAAATTAAATACGACTTGGAAACAGGACTTACGTAACACACATCATTTGCATAACCTATTTTGTGCCAGTGAAAGAGATTGTGTCTAGCTTTAACTGGGCTTTTAAAAAAGCCATCTAGCTTCTTCTCATTTCACTATCCTTTGTCATCATCCTTTCCAGAACACCCAAGAATGGAGAGTTTGGAGGCTGTCTTTGACATCAGGCAGCAAGCCACACCCCCGTACCCTTGCACCCTTACCGTGAGAGTGCACCATATTTTTCATTTCTTCAACTTGCATTGGCAATCTGTTTCAGCATAATTTACACATTTACACATTTTAGAGAGCAAGACACAGTCATGCAACTTAATTCCAAAAAACATAAGCACCGAAGGCTGCCTCCGTACATTGGCTTTGCAAAGCATATGAATGCCTTTGCGGAAACCCAATCCAAGGCACACGCTGTTGGGAGCCAGCGTCAAGAGGTACCTGCTGCCTGTCATTTTCAACCAGTGTTCTCCTGGGTGGAAACTTAGAACCCTAACCGGTTGACTTTTCAATGCTGGTTTGAGGTCAGCAACTGGTTTATTAACAGAGTCACCTTTGCAATTGTCCAGGATCGGGGGCAAGTCTCACTTCTTTCCTTTCCAGCCCTGTGGCTTTGCCCCTTGAGAGTGTGCTTGCTCCTCTGGGAATCCATTTTATTTCTACAGAAGGAAGGGAAAAAAGTTCTCTTATAATTTTGCAGCAAAGAATTACTCAGAAAATAAAGGTGAAATAGCCTTGACACAGTACGTCCTCAATTGATATCAGTTTTCTTCTCTTGGGGACGTGGTTCTCTGTTAAAAAAAAAAGAAGAAGAAGAAAAAAGGACAAACTATTTGGAGAACAAAATGTGTCTTGCATCTCTCCAGAGAAAGACTCCTCTAAAAGGCACTGTTGTGACCCCCTCTGACAGTTGTCTTCGTATACAGGGTAATTGAATTTCTCTCCTATTCAATTGGGCTGCTTCCTTAAAAATAGTGATTAGAACAGATTTACTGGAGGGAAGAATGACATTTATATGGACTAGAGGCATTTTCCTGTTCATTTTGTTTGGGGAGTAACCTTTCAGAAAGGGTAGATTTAATTTAGGGAACACTTTATTAAGCTGGGATTGATCACTAGAAGAAATATTCTTACAATGAAAAATGCCATCCTCTCAGAAGGGTGTGCTCGGTTTGAAAAACTCTGACAGTTAAGGGACTCGAGGATTTGGGGAGGAGAAGCATGCTTCTTTAGGTTGGTGGCTTTTGAATTTCTTTCCTTTCCTTTCTTTCTTGTTTTGTTTTGTTGGTTTTGAATAATCAGTCGGGTTGCTAAAGTATCTACTCACTACAGCTGGCAACGTCAGAATAAGTATACGTGTGTCACATAAATGGAGACACTTTTGGTGCTAATTCATATATTGAATATGTTCAAAGAGTAGATTGATCTTTCCGTATACCCTCAAAATCCACCTCCAGTTATTAGAGCTATTTTGAGATCTTTTAAGGTTTGTTGTAGGCTGAGTCTTAGAAGGAAACTTACATGTCTAGCAGAAAATTTCAAGGCATAGGTTTGACTGTATTAACTTGGAAAACACAATAGCCTGGGGGAATACAGATTTAGGCAAATGCAGGATTTGTTGACTGAATCTTCCTTTCTTGAGCCTTATGCTACCAGAGCACAAAGGTGCTTTTCAGTGACCTCTGGGTTCTTGATAGCAAGTCCTTTGGCATGATGAGGTTGTTGCTACGTTTTCTCATTGTGTTGTTGCATTTTTCTGCACTTTTAACGGTTTCCTTTCTGCCTCTCTTGGCTGTTCAGTTGACTGTCCTCTATGGCTAAATCTCAAAAAGACTGTTTTAAACCAGTCTCTCAGACATCTCCTCAGTTCTCGTCTTTGAACTCAGAATGACTTCCCAGAAAACAAAATCACCATTCTCTTTTCCCTTTTCCATCATGCCAAATCTGGTCATAGGAGGTCACAGAACCTCCATTCCTTAAGATATACCCTCATTCAACCGTGTTTGGAATCTAGTGTGAGCTGCCTTAAGTTACATGCAATCGATGAACATTGTCCCGGTTTTACTGAAGAATTTCCTGGACTACAAAGACTTCTTAGCAGCATGCAAAATGTAAGAGGTTTTCTGACAAAACAATCTACTATGTAGGATGAAGCATTATGAGTTTTTAGAATTTATTGGTCAGAAAATATCCTGGATATAAGCTTTTATATTTCTTTGAAAGTTAAAATATTTTTAAAGTGAATCTATTGCTCAGTGTATATTTTAATAAATTGTTCCAGGTAGAAATGACTATTTTTATCTTTCAAGGTTGCTGAGATTGAAAAAATTCTTGGAGGCAGGAAGATTCCATAAAACAGGAGGCACCCTTATGTGTTAGTTATAGGGGAGTAAATTGGTGTAATTTTTTATGGAAGGCAATTTGCCAATATGCATTGGGACATTAAATATGTTGATACCCTTTGACCTAGTAATTTTATTTCCAGGAATATATTCTAAGGGAGTCATCCAACATAGACAGTTATTTTCCATGCATTGGTTTATTTAAGTGTTATCTATAATAGTAAAGAAAAAAAGGAAACTACAAAGTAACCCAAACAGGTGAGTGCTTCTATAAAATTTTGTATATGCATATGAAGACATTTTAGTAAAGACATTTTAGTGATATAATGAAAATACTTATTGAAAAAATTAAAGGCAAAATGCAAAATACAAAACAGTATGAACAGTACGAGCTCAACTCTAAGAAAGCTATATGCATAGCAGATGAAAAACTGTCATATCAAAATGTTTATTACTGGTTGTCTTCTAGGCTTGGGGTTAGAGAGACCATCTTTCTCTCTCTTCTTACTTGTTTTGGGTTATAAGCATGTAAACAAATTAAAGACATTCTAAGTAGTAATCATCATTTGGCCTAAATTGTACATGTGTGTGTTTAGATGAAGCAATTGAAGACATGTTTTTTTGTTTTTTGTTTTTCAGAAAAATAAAATATGTCAAGCAAGAAAGATGAAACAAAGAAAGAGTTGGGCTAAGTTCACATTTTTCAAACCAACTTGCGCTTCTAAAATAAAATTCTGCCTCTCCACACACTGGGTGCCTGGAAGCTGACCAAAATCTGCTCAGTAATATTAACTCCACTTAAAAAAGGGAAGAGAACATATTAAATTGCATTCACTTATGGTCTGGGTGCTTGGAAGAAATCAGTTGGTGGGGACCAAACTGATGACTGCATGTTTCTATTTGCATTTTGAAAATTGACAGATAATTGAAAAGATTCATCATACAGAATTTCTCAGAGGAAGCCAGCTGAGAAGCCAGAGGAGCCCTGCCTGTGGAGGTGCTCTGGTGCCTAAATTTTGGTTGCAAAATGTTCTAGCACTGTACACCTCTTTGGTTATTAGCCAATGGATTCTCTGTTTGCTGAGGACTGAGAGGAGTTCCATCTGGTGTCTAGCCAATGTGGTGAAAGTACCCTAAATCAAGCCTTCCTCTCTGTCATTTTCTCCGATTATGATTTCTGCAAAATTGCTAGGACCCCATACAGGAAATCATCAGAAACAATAAATTCATCTTTGTGCCTTCTAAAGTATCCACAGAAATACTGCAGAGAGCAATCTTGATGGACATTCTTTTTAAATGCATTTTTTTCATTAGAAATGATAGTAATTGGTAGTAATGGCTTCATGTTAAGCAAATTGTCAACATACAAGTTTTAAAATAGTCGTGAAGACTGAACAATATTTTAAAGATGGTAGACTTGTACTATATATATATACATTTTTTTTAAAACATGAAATTCATAAAGACGTCTACAGGAAAATTGGACCATTCCTAATTTTTTTTTAAAAAATGGATAAAGATATTTGTGGAAGGAGGGAAAAAGGAAGGGAGGGAGAGAGGAAAATGGAGTGAGAAAATAAAGAGAAAGAAAGGGAATGAAGAAAAACTCTAGTAACAATAACAGACGCTTTTTGTGACAGCCGAGTAAGTTTAAAGAGAAGATAGCAATGTGATAATACAAATCTGAATTTAGCATTTCACTGTCCCCCACTGGGCCAGGAATAAGGGCTCTGAGAAGCAAATGGGATTTATCTGAGAACATTGGTTGCAAGTCTCTGTTCTTCAGTGTTCGTCTTTCACAAAATGTATTTATTTAACAAATGTCACCCAAAACAGCTTGGTAGCAGATGAGGTTTATTTAATGGCAGTAAAACAGGTGAAACATTCCCTACATTTTTCGTCTCTGTTTATGTTTCTATCAAAAAAAAAATTGAGCTAGTTACAGCTCTTTACACACTCAAACAGAACCGTGGCATATATTTGAGAAATAGCACGAATTCTGCTTAGTAACTGGCTTGGAAAATACAAGTCTCTGTATTTTCTTAAAGCAATTTATAATTTTTTTTCTGCCCAGAGGACAGGATCATCAAATCCAGACTCCACTTCATTTTATTTTTATTTTATTTTATTTTTTTAAATGCTTTCCCTTCAAGATTTGCAGTCTCGATTTGGCAACGGCTTTAAGTTCCTTTAAGTCTGATGTTGTCTTCCTATTTTAGCTTTACTATGCTTTGGAGTGCCCTCTCCGTCAGGAAAAAAAAAACAAAACCTACCGATCTCCTCCCAGCCCCTTCATCTGTAACCTTTCTACAAGTAAATGCTAATTGAAAAAGAAAGAACACCACTAATCTTGGAATTTAAATGCATTTAACAAAACCAATCTCACTCTAAATTGTTGTTTCTACATTCCCTTTCCCCTAACAGATGTCGAGAAACTGCAATTCCTATTAAGAACACTTGACTGTTTACTCAGCACGAGGACTTCAGCCCAGCCGGCATCAATCTAAATGCGTTTCGAGACGTCAGGCCCCCGAAAAGTGCAGACGGTTAGTCGGTTATTTTTAAATGTAATCTTCGCATAAAAGAATCACAGTGCTTTCTTTTTCACTTTTGTCATTCCTTCTCTTTCTTAACGATGGCATCAAGCACAGGCATAGAAGGGAATTTTTATGACCCGTTCCATTTAAGTTGCTTTCGGCGTGAGCTGGTGGATTTGTCACGCGGCGAATGAAATTATTAGTTAAGTTTATGAAATTGATTAGAAGAAAAAAAAAAAAGATGGGCGGTCCGATATCCCCTAGGCCAAAGGCTCAGTACGAGGAGTGGATTTGCGGATTATTGATGGAGGGCGTGTGAATGTGTGTGGGTGCCTGGACACAGGCCGACAGAGAGGGGCCTTGGGGCAAAGGGGGTGCTGTGTTGGGGTCCCCGGTTGGCACTGGCTGGTAGATGGGTGCAAAATGAACCCCTTGTCCACCTTCGAGTCTGGAAAACCCTTCCGTTCACTTGGCCTGATCCTCGGAGCCTCGTTTCCGATTTGTCATTTGTTTAAAAGCACTGGTTCAGCACTTGGCATGTCACATACATACTGCTCACGCAAGCTGCGTGATTCTGCCGAGCTGTGTTTGCACCGGGTTGCGGGGGCCCTTGTCATCCTGCCAACGCCAAGCTGCACAATTTGGAAAGC
Source organism: Tarsius wallacei (assembly GCA_963574415.1). Classification (NCBI taxonomy): domain Eukaryota; kingdom Metazoa; phylum Chordata; class Mammalia; order Primates; family Tarsiidae; genus Tarsius; species Tarsius wallacei. The sequence continues at coordinate 17,089 of CAUYQG010182394.1, forward strand.
TGTATTTTCAGAATTTTCGGCATTTTTACATGTTTTTACTTTCAAGTTCACTGTCCCCCTTACTCAACTGATTAAGAATGGAAGAGGAAAATACATCAGATAAGGATGGAACACCAACTCAATGCTGGAACAAAAAAATGCCCTGTTTGGGATGCAACCAGGACATGGGCATCTGTGGGGTACCGGATAGTATGCCAGGTATACTGAGTTTACTGTGTGATCACCTTGACTCCGCCCAGCATCTGGGTGTCATGACTTTTATTTGCTCCATTGCATAGGTGGGAAAACTGAGGCCCTTCAAGGTTGTTTTGACCCTAAAGCTAGTCTGTTAGAGAAGCAGTCTAGCACTGCAACGCATGCTCTATTACCAAACCATGCAGACTGCCAGCACTTTCCCTTAAAGTTTTTCCTTTAAAAAGAAATTTTTTTCTTTAATGATATTGAACCACTTATGTTGTCTTTCGCTATGTGGTAAGCTTCTGAAGGGCAGAGCTTGTTCTGATTTAGTTTTGTATAGTCCTCAGTACGGGTCCTCTCTGGCTGTCCATATATTTGTGGTTAAATGATGGATTATGAAATTGCTAAGCACATTCGTTGCCAGAGTGGCAGCATATCGGCCTCTTATGCATGATTTTCAAGCAGATGTTAACTTTGCCGGCCTATAATATTAAAAGGAAATATCTGGGGGCATTTGGGACCTGGCCCCCAAGCCAACTGGTGCATCTGGCTTACACGGAGGTCTTCCCTCACATGTTCTAACAAACTGTCATGCTTTTGAGTTCAGCTGTATGTCTGAGATTCTCAGGGCAAGAACAGGGCTGAGGTTGGAGGCAGGAAGCCCAGGCCGGCAGACGGTCCTAAACCCTGGAATCTGGGGACCTGTGTCTGGATCTAACACTCAAGCAGCTTCAGGAGAATGGTCTTGTCTGAGACTCTATGTCCACTTCAGGATGGCTGAAAGTACCAGTCCCCAGTCCACCCTGCCACCTCCCCTCCTTGAGGGTACTGTTAATTGTGGTGACACGTCAGGTCAATGTACAACAAGGTCAAGTCTAATTGAGTATAAATGATAAATTTGAGAATTCAAAACCACAGCAGCTTAGATGATAGCATCTCGAGCACTCCCCTTCGGGTTTGCTGCTGTCTGTGACTTGTTCTCTGTTTCTCTCCACCTCTCTGTTGCGTTCCAGGCCTCCCTACTCCCACCTGCTTCTCTATCTCCCATTCCTCTTCTCCCTTCTTCTTCATCTCTGTCTTCTTTCCTTTCCTCTTTTTCCTCTTTCTCTGCATCTTCTTGTTTTGTGTCCCTTATTTGCAAACCCTGTTGTCAGGCTTTGTTTATTCTTGGGAAGGAGGAGTAAGGAACGCATGCAGGAGGGGCAGGAGGGAGCATTTGCTGTTGTCTTGAGGGAAGACAGGCTCAGGGGCTCGCTCCAGGGGGACGATAAAGTCAGTCTGGCTTGGAGCCAAATCCACAGCGGAATGCCACCCGAGTTTTCTGTGCTCAAGATGGCGTAAGCACGGAGGATCGTCCGTCCTGGCTCAAAGACTTGGCCCAAAACCTCTCTGAAGAATCTGAGAACTCCAGGATTTGATGTTCTCTGGGTTGAGTGTTTGCAAACTCTAGGTGTGTGGGGCTAGACTTCTGCTTGTATTCTTTGAGGCTCCTGATAGTAGATCACAGAGGAGGAGGTGAATACGGCGAAGGAGAGGAGGGGAGACATTACAATTTGAAATCTTGAAATAATTTAGACTCATCCCTTTCTTTTACGCAGGAAGAAATGGAATCTCAAAGAGGTCTGCCTGGGGCTTTCCCAAGGTCACAGAGCAAAAGAGAAGAGAAGAGGCCAAACCCATTTCTCTTGGTTTTTCAATGATTTTCTTTTTGCTATCCAGACTGTTTCATAGAAAGGGAAAGAGGGAGAAGGCAGGTGAGAAGAAAGGAAAGTTTAATCAAGACCCTAGTCAAGCTGTCCTTTCTAAGCAATCCACAGGCTGAACTATTCACTCTAGATTTAAAATGAAAGACCCGTCATTGTCTTGTGAAACTGAACAAACTATTTGACTTCTCAAGCCTCAGTTTCTTTTCTCTACCCAGTGACACTTTACAGTATTCCTTCCTCCTTTAGAAGATACAAAATTAAATTCAACTATTTTGGGGTGCCTAACTCATTCCCTGTGATTCTGAAAGTACAGATAATTCAGTTCTTCCAATCAGCTTTAGACGATCTTCACAATCCCATTTTGCAGACAATGACACTGAACTTGATACTTCCTGCAGGTGTCCTTTTATTCTCTTCATTCAAGGGTAGCAAACCAAGCATAGCGGTGAGAACTTTGGAATCAGAGGCACGTTTGTTTAAGCCTTTATTGTTTTGCCACTTTTTATGCTTCTCAGGACTACATAATGACTCTGAACTTCGGCTTTCTCATCTGCCAATGGGAATAAGGAAGCTGACCTTGCAAAAAAAAGGGCCAGGGGGTGTCTAAGTGGAAACATGTTCACTAGATAAGTTGATTCTCCAGAAGAAAAAAGTGAGAGAGAAACACCCATCGGCACCCGCTCTTCCTCACCTTGGAGCTTGCTTGCTTGCTTTTGAAGGCAGGTGAGCAGGGTAGGTGAAGAACGATTAGAGAACCTTTCTCCATGTGTAATTCCATTCTCTTCATCCAGCAGAATCAAACCAAGCCCCCGCTAGGATTGAGTCATGCTTCCTGGTTTTAAAACTGTCAGAAGGCTTGAGAAAACAACACTGCAACCACCACGACTGGTGGGCGAAGACGCAAGAGAGTTCTTAATGAGGCACACACAATGGCTGGCAGAGCAAGTTCTAGTCCCACAGAGAACTGTCAATCCTCCTGCATTTCCTTGCTCCTCCTGTGCTGTGGGTCCCCCGGGGCCCCACGTGTAAGAGCAAAAGGGAAAGAAAGGGAACAGTGAAACGCAAAGTCTTCTACCTAGGCACTTTACCTGTAGCCTTAGAAGCAAAGGATGGAGGCATGAATACGAGGTGGGTTCATTGTAGTCACCTAGAGTCTGTGTTCTTAGGTAGGAATCTCGGGGGTTCACATGCGTAAGATGATAACGAAATGTGTGATCGGCCCTTGTGTAGGCTTTCTGTAGGCTTTGGTGAGGGTGAGGATGGCAGGGTTCACTTCCCCCTTGTCCAGCATCTTCACAGATGTCCAAGAACCCTTGTGCAAAAACTCAACCAGAATTTCCAAAAGCCCTGCAAGCCCAGGAATTCAGCTTTATTAAAACAAAGCAATAGAAAAGAGAGGCCAAGTCTGTTACAACAGCCTTCCTGCTTCCTTTTCCTTGCAGCAAGCAGCCCTGATCTCAACCCTACTGTTGTGAGAGCCCGCCCACCTCTCCCTGTCCTGCTTTGCACTTCTCTCTCTCTCTCTGCCACCCCCATTTCTGTCCCCGACCCGTCCTTCACAGTGCATTGCAAGTAGGTCTGTCACAGGGAGCCCCTGGACCCCCTCAGTCCTGGGCTGCCTCCCCTCTGTCTGGGATCTCAGGGCCTCCTCGCCTGCACTGACTTCTTCTTCCCCCAAATCACAGCTGTTTCTCCTTTGGACCCATCTTTGCAACCAAGCTTTAGGGTTCCTGAGGATAGGATAAGCCACTTCTTCAGTTCAAAGTTCTGCACATGCTGAGCAGAGTGCCAGGCACGTGACCTTGTGCCTGTGCACGCATGTATGCACATACGGAAGCCACCTCTCTGGAGTGTCTGACTGAGGGATGCTCACTGCAGTTCTGTGCCACCCAGGTTGTCGCTGTGCTGGGCTCTCTGCACGTTAGAACCACGTGGCTTAGGTTATGCATGTTCGACTACTTCCAAAATGTGATTTTGGGCCAATTAATTAACTTCTCTGTGCCTTGTCTATTTCTTCTTCTCTCAGATGGAGAGATTCCTCATCAAAGAAGTGATGAAATACTGCCTATCTACCAGAGTGTTGTCAGGGTTAAATGAGTTAATATGTGTAAAGCACAGAAGCAGGCCTGTTTAATTTGGGCCAGCTCTTTGATATAAAGGACCATGGTCAAGAAGGCTTGGAAAGACCCTTTGGTCCAATCTCTGTTGATGCAGATGGAGAAGAATTCACATTCAGAGACTGAGGACCCAAACCAAACAAGCTTGGTGATAGAAGCCCAGAAAAAAACACTGATTCTCTGTGGCATTGAGCATCGTCATGAGTGTGTGTGTGTGTGTGTGAGAGAGAGAGAGAGAGAGAGCAAGAGAGCAAGATAGACAGAGACAAGGAGGGAGAGGTGGAGAGGATGGAGGAATGGAGAGAGGAGACAGCTCCAGCCTGTTTCCAAATCTAAGCAGATTTCTAATTAGGATAACATTCAGCTATTCTTATGAGAAAATATAACAGAGGAAGAACTCATCTCTGGGCCTGCTTAGAAGTACATTTTAGCAGAAGGTAATCAAGCTTCCTTGAGCCTGTGTAACCGCTTGGCTCCGATCTGGCATGAGCTATCTTTGTTTTCCTATCTTTTCCCGAAGCCTTTAGCAATCACTAACAATCCTATTTACTCTGTGTACCAGACAAACACTGCTACCGTCACCATCTCGCTATTTTTATCTAATATTGAAATTTCTCTCCCTAAGAGCAGCCCTGAATATATTATGATATCTGCTGAATAAATGATGTGCGTAATACACTGTGCAGAGATGGTATTTATGAAGCCTGGGTCTAACTACAATGAAGGAATCATTCAGTTCTCATTTGAAAGGAAATGCAGTTGGATAAATTTTCAAGAAAGCAAAGTCATGTTTCGTGAAAAAAAAAATCCATTCAAACTTTTGAATTCAAGGCCAAGTTCTTCCTGTCTCTCTGTGGGGTAGGCTCTCCAGTCATTTGTTAACACGTTTTTTTCTTGTAAGAAATCAAGGTGGTCTCCCCGTTCCTACGTGAGGCCTGTCTCATTTGAGGCATCATTCTATTAGTAGCATAAACATAATGGCATGCCAAACGCATTCAATAACATTTGAGAAGTTACATATTGTTCTCTTCAAAGGACTTGGCGTTAAAGGGGCTTGGAAGTGTTCCCATTTTGCAGAGGGGAAGACTGTATGACATGGGGAGTTCTATGAAGTGGATGGCTGATTCCTCAATGGTTTTGCCGGGCTCTGTTAAGTGTTTGATATTCACCAGGCAGTTCTTTTCACCTTTGATATTTTGTGTAGAGTAGCCACAGTGATGGCAGTCGCAATAATATAAGTGGATTATTCTTTGCTCATTATAGCCGCTTCTATTAAGTACAGTTTGATTCTCACAGTCTCCAGTGATGCATTGGGGACTTGAGGTCAGGGAAGAAAAAGAGATAATCTGTGCAAGTCCCTATGAGGAATCAATGAGAAATGGGGGTTCAGACCAGGACTTCTGTATCTGCCTGCAAGTCTCCCCATCAGTCCTTGTGCACATGTGTTGCTGTTGACCCTGTCTTTCTCTTGGGGGTTTGATCCTCGTGATACCAAATTGGGAAGCAAAATCTGGTCAATGTCGTCTTCACAAAATTGAAAGTCAAGGGGTCAAGTGAAAGAGGTGCTCATCCTCCTTGCTGCACGTTTCCTTGTGAGTTCACCTCTAGATTCTATGGCCCCTTAAAGACGGAAAAGAAGGACCCGCACAGCTGGAACAATAACACCAACGCAACAGAAGCTTAGGGAGTTTTCTCAACGAATCTTCCATTTTCAGCTAAGGGAAGCGATTTTGCAGATGAACTTCAGAAAGGTGAAGTCACTTCCCAGAACCACAGAGCTAATTCATGGCAAAATGAAGACTAAGACCCAGGTCTCTTTATTCATCCTCGAAGTGATCCTTCCGTCATATCATAAAGCTGCTTCTCGGCGAGCCTCCTGCCCATTAAGACAAAATATCTCAACCAACTAATCAGGTGGCTTACTGCCTTACTTGCTGAATCTATAAGCCTAACCAGAGCCCAATCCTATGCTCTAGAAGATGACTCAAAGTGAGGTAGCAAAGCAGGGTCAAAATTCTTTTATTTCCAGCATCCCAGGGCCAGCTGACAAACACACGCTCAGGGCAACATTACCCAAAACAAGAGTCCTTTGGGCAGGCAAAAGGGGTGGGCTCAGAGGAAGGGTGAATAAGTTTGGAAAATTCTGATTTCAACAGTTTTTTTGCAGCAGAAGTCCCTGGTACATTGCAAGGGCTTATGTGCATAATGAGTGTCTTAGAGGGACAAGACGTGAGGTAGTCACAACTTATTTATTTAAAGAACCGTTTTTTTCTCTTTTTTTTTTGCAAAGAATATTTTCTATGACTAAGGGTCTGTGAATCCTACTTCAGGTAATGATGTTTTAGACTAATGGTCAGCAAACTATGGAAATCTATTTTGCAGATAAAGTTTTATTGGTACGCAGACCCTTGGTATGCAGAGGCCAAGTGGCTCACTAATTCAAAACAATTTATTATCTTATCCTTTATCAAAAAAGTGTGTAGCCCTTTAGGGAATATGAGAATGGGATCTTTTTTCTATTTTATTACAACTTCAGTGTTAATAACCAGGAGTGTTGGAATCAGAATTATTACCCTCCTTATTAATGGTATAATGGACTCTGTCCCACTGAGATTGTTGTCATGGGCACATTTAGAATTGGAACTCAGTCTGGTAGGTCAGACCCAATGGGGGGGGTAGTCTGTGATCTGGTGCTACAGAAAGATGCAAAGAATTGCAAGGAAGAGTGAAAGAGTTTATCCACATTCAGGATAGGGTCTGAATGGGACCAACACCATGAGCAACATGGCCCTTTGTGGTGGGTAAGGATGCATTTAAGGTTTCTATAAGGAATAGGGTTAGTAAAAGTCTCCAGCAACTGCATTCTTGGGTGTTGACATTGTAGGTCTCAAACCTTGACGTTGTCTGGACAACACATCTCAACACATCTCGTGACTTCAGCAGGTGGGCAGGTGGGCTGGTGGGCAGGTGGGCTGTCACTGAAGGCTGACCACAAATGATGAGACTAGCTCAGTCTTTTTTGGCAGGGGGACAAATGCTGGGGATAGAAAGACTGATTAATACACAACAAGCTGGGGAGGGGAGTTTAATGCAATGATCGATAACTATCTCTAAGAAGCCGGTTCTGTCCTTGGCTAGTGATTAGAGGGTGCGCTAAGTAATTTTGCTCAGAAGACATGATAGAACTAGACAGTGTCAAAATGGCTGCACTTTAGTTAAGATTATTTCATTAAGTCATTCCATGTTGGTTTTTCACCCTTGCACAGTCCATCTGAGTTTCCATTCCCAGATAAGTTAGCTAAGACTTTTGTAGATCATATAGATGGCCAGTTATAGGGGCAGTTACATCCACTGAATGTTGGCCTCATCCGCTTGGGAGAAATGGGGATTGGGAACACTGGGGTGGAGAGGCCATGTCTCTCTTGCAAACTGTATCGAGTTGGAGGTCTGTTCTGTTTCCCAGGGAAGAGGAATTGCAACTGATCTTCCTCCTGTGTTGCTATCATGCATGCCAGCTTCATGTTTTGCTATAGATCGACATTTAACTTCAAATTTGTTAATACATTTTTTCTTTTGTTGCAGATTGGTTTTCAGTGAACTGAATATTAAAAAGATATTATAGGGAGAAACAACCCGCCCGGTTGATTGTTTCTTCCCAAAATGGATGTGATGATGAGTGAACGCTTTCATTTACATAAACAATCAGTTGAAAGGCCCTCACCGAATGTGAGCATTCATATTTGATGGCATCCTGATTGTAACCATAAATAACAATATTTTCATTGTTGGGTAATAAACATCATTACCCAGTGTGTTTTAGGTGAGTGGGCACTTAACGGGGTAAGCAGCAGATGATCAGGAAGATTAAGGTGACTGCTCAACAGTATGAGAAGAGATAACCTTGCAAATTTAAGGCGTGCAATAAACGCCTTCGCTGAGGGCCCATTGGTAAATATGATGAGGCTTTTTGACTCATGCTAGGCTGATTTGTGCACATGAAATGTATCAGGGCAGAAAAATTCTTTCACTCACCCTACAAGCCTGCGCTGTGGGACAAAATATGCCAGGCTCTTCCCTTGGTAGGCTTGTGGTCTGGCGAAATGATAGGGACACCCACAGACAAGCCGTGACCATGCCAAGTGACGAAAGTGGCACAGCAAAAAAAAAAACAAGCTTCTGTGGGTCTCTTTCTGTGCAGACATTCTAAGACCCTGTGATTCTGATTGTGTTATTTTGTTTTTTTGCTTTGTTTGTTTTTGTTGCTTCTTTTTTGACTTCCATTTTTATGGTTTTAAGTTATTTTATTCATGTGGGATATACCTCCATAAAGCCCATCAACCTTCAGTATGGATTTTTATCTATGTACATTCTTATGTGACCACCACCCAGATCAAGACACAATATTCCAGCACCCCAGATGTGCGAGCTTTATTTTTAAATTGCTTAATAAACAAATGTTTTCAACTCAAGAGCAGGGCACTTGTTCAACAAATTCTGGGAAAGAAATAATGTAGAGACCAAAGAAAAAATGAATTCTAAAAATGTTACGAAAGAAGCAGTTTAGACTAGTGGTCATTGGCATACGCTTTAGGTAGGATGAACTTAAAACCTGGAGTGAGTGTTTACAGACTGCATTCTAAGAACTGTATCTCCCATCTTTGTGACTCAGTTCCCTTCTCTGCAAAACACTGATGACAATCTTAACTTGGAAGGATAACATGTGTGAAGTTAATAGTGACAGTTGTGCAGGTAACTGTGGCAACACACGATGAGTAGACCAGCCAGGTGTAGCCCACAGGGAGAGGTCTTGCATGTTTGCTGGTAGTACAATGTGAAGACAGTAGCAGTGCAAAGATCCCACTTAATGGCAGCCAATAGTTGGTAGAGCGCCCAAGTAATGGATTTCCTTGTCAAAAGAAAATAAAACCCACACAGTAAGAGGAACACGTGGATGATGGGTAGTTATTCATCACAGAGAACACGATGGCTGTTTTTCAAACTTAAAAAATGAGACATCGAGACCAAGTAATCTGGGATTCGTTTGTCTACATTTTTGTTCCATGACTTGGTCCGTGCTCTTTGTCACCTGGGGTCTTTGTCATTTCCTGAGAACAGTGTCTCTCAACCTTAACAGTCTGACAAGAGAACATGGAATTTCAATTAGTTTTCTTGCCAGGGTAAGTTCCTTGGACTCGGGGGATTTTCTCCTTTTCACTTTGATCCCGTAATGAATAGTCCACATAGGTGGTTAATTTTTTGTGTCAACTTGGCTGCCTTAAAGGTGTCCGATATTTGGTCAAACATTATTCTGAATGTTTCTGTGAAGGTCATTTTTAAGAGATTAACATTTAAATGAATGGACTTCCCATAATGTGGGTGGGCTTATCTGATCAGTTGAAGGTCTGAATAGAACAAAAGACAGACCTGCCCGGAGCAAGAAGGAACGCAACTGGCAAGCTCTCCCCTGGGTCTCTAACCTAACAACCCATCCAGCTTAGTTTGGACATACTAAGCCTCCACAATCACATGATCCAATTCCTTAAAACAAACCTTCCTCTCTCTAGATGTAAACATATCCTGCTGGTTCTTTTACCCTGGAGAACCCTGACCAATACACCCCACGAAATGAAGGACTGTCCAATTTTAGTTGGGTTGGTAATGTGAAGTTCCCAACAGTCTCTTAGAGCAGAGAATGGTCTTTAAAGTCCTGGAGGCCTGCAGGGGTATTCTGGCATGCTCACTTTCTACTATGTTGGCAACCATGGGTGTTTCAGCCCCTCTGAGCCTTGATTTCTCTTTGTTCTAGGGGATGGTGAAGTCTGTGCTACAGCCTACTTGGGAGAGTTAGATGAAGCATCATATTACCTCCTGGTCGATGGTAAATCCTGCCCAAATACTGATTTCCTCTCCTTCTTCTTTCTGAAAGCAGACCACTGAGAGGAAAGTTCTATTGTTCCTTTCTTCCTTGCAAATTCCAGAACATTCTCTCTGAAAAGAATCAGGACAACGGAGAGTTGCCAGAAGGGATAAAGGAAGCCCTAGGTATTTCTTCTTCCTTTAATTCAAGTTTTATCCCTGTAGATAAGCATCATCAAACATTGGTCAAAAATTTTATGGCTTAGGAAAGAATTGTAATCTGGAACATGAAAATTAAATAAAGGAAAACAGATAGGAAAAAAGTCAGTTTTCTGAGTCCAGGTATCTTTTTTTTGTTTGTTTTCTGCACTAGTGCCTTGATGTGTCTGCTAACCAGCATTTGACTGTTTTACAATGGGTACAATTATTTTGTCAAAGGCCATAGGGTTGTTTTGTAGTTGCGTGTGGTTTTTTAATCTTTGAAAAAAAGTCAGTTTGCAGTTTATTAACTTGGATTACTGGAAATCGCTCCCACAGGCTTTCCAGCAGCAACAAGTCCTTAGAAAAGTGAATTCTTAAGACCAATCGGACTGACTTAGAAACATTAATAGCTATCATTGAAACAGCAGGAGGAAAAATAGACTGTCTTTTTCCTCCTTCTGCATTCAGGATCAAGTTTTTGTAATTTCCTTGTAGACAACCAGAATCTGATTTTTCTGTTCTTTTTTCCTGCGAAACAAATGGCTATTTTCTGTAATGATGATAATTATATAGCACCTGAGGGCGTAAAAACACATTCACTTGCAGGCTCACTATTATCACACTCTTAGTTCACTCCCTCCCGAGAAGAAAGGATTTTATTGATGATCTGTTTTCTTGTTGAAGGAACTGAAACTCAGGAAGCTGGCTGCTTAATCAGGGTCAGGTGGCTACGAGCCTATGAGGAGGGTCTAAAAACTAAGGAGGACGTTAAACCTATGCACATTTTCATGATAACAAGCCTGTGCCTAAATGATACACATTGAGCAACCAAGTTGAGGACCAGCTCACTCCGAATGCCTACATTCCCTCTCTTCTCCGTCTTCCCCATTTTTTGAAGCTCCATCCAGGTATGCTCAGATTTTGAGAATTAAAGAGCTCCTTCTTACCCTCTGCTCAAAGTTGCCTGTTGAGGGCTTCCGCAGGACCACAGTGCAAGAAAGCAGACTGGGCATCTCCTGTTTGGAATTCAAGTCCTTCCTGACATGCATTAACTGTGTGATATTGTCCAAATTGCTTCTCTTCCCTGACTCTAATTTCCCCATCTGTAAACAGGAAGGATAATAGCTACCTGGCAGTACGATTATAATTATTAAATGAGACAATATATGCACAAATATGAAAAAACTTAAGCAAGGAATAAACTTCAGATCTGGTCAATCACTTATAGTTAAGGATGTATCCGTCTTATTATCTGGTATTAACTTATCCAGTACTTATTCATACAATATGGTCAATATACTCAGAAATAGCTCACACACATAGACACATAGCAATACACACACACACACAAACACACACACACACACAGGAAAGTTCACTACTTTGCGAACACAATGAACGTTGAATCAGCTTTAACATTTGATGTTTCACCTGATTGTTCTTGACCTCTCCCCATACCATTTAAAGTATAGTATTGAGAATTTTGAAATTTATATTTAGAGAGACTTTGATAGGCCAATTGAGAGCTCCCCTTCTATATCTGTCATGTGAATGACCTCCTTCAGTCTGAACCTCTTCTATGGCGTGGCACCCACTGCCTCCCATGAAAATTCGTGGCCAGACCACTGTAAGCTTTGCAATGCTGTGTTTCACATCAAGATCAGAGCTGCTAATATCCAAACATTCACTAGGGCTCCATCCTCTGAGAAAACCATAGCCAGCCAGCTTGTGTTTCTACAGACGAGCCTCTCAAGCAATTAAAAATATAGCCAGTTCTCCTATAACTTTTGTTTTGAAATTGCACATTGGTTTCAATGTGATTGATCTATCAAGGCAAGATTGGAGTGCTACTCACATTTTGTATTTGCTTATGTCTGTTTTCTACCACAAGAAGCAGTAAGTGGAAATAGAAAACTGCACACAGATGAATCGAGCCACAGAGGAACGTGACAACTTTCCTCTTGTTAAGTGTCAACCTCCCTCCACCACTTCACAGTAATGCATGGGTCTCCCCTTTTCCCTGCCATGTCCGCAAGCAAGCTTCTGGCCTTTCTTAAGGTAAGTGCCGTATTTATCATGGTACGCATAGATTTCTTAACAATTCTACAGGTGTGTGACTATGCTACATTTTCTATTAGGTCTTATCTTTAATTTTTTTTAATGTGCTACTGAGGGAGATTTTGAATGTTGTGTCCTAGCCTAATTTGCCCTCTAACCCCTGTGGTTGTGATTGCATCATTTTGCAAAATAGGCGATTTCCAGGAACACATATGATACCTTATAGCAGAGATGACTGTAGAATTTTTATCTCCCTTTGGTTGATAATATGATTTGAGAGTATTGGTCATTACGGGTCAGCCTCACGTTCTCTCCATAAAAAGGAATTTTGTGCCAGGCCCTGCCTGGTGCTAGAAACTCAAAGATGAACACAAATAGTACAGATTATAGACCCCCCCCCCCCCAGCCTCACAATTCTCCTAAGAGAGTGAATAAACCAAGGAGGATGCTAGTGAAAGGGAGTAATTTCGGGCTCGGCTAATCCAACCACTGAAAATAGTTGGGTCGTCTCCTGTACCAGTGTCGATGCCAGGCATTTATGGAAGCATTAAGTCAGTTCAGTCCCACTGTAGCCCTTCAGATGAGCTTTACATCTGCAATTTGGAGGTGGGGAAGAGGAATTTTAGCCCGTTTCCAAGATCTAAGGCTCAAATCTAGTTGAGCTCTGACACCAATTCTTGGTGTATTTCCTAATATTCCCTGATTTTCTTCGGTGCCCTTTCTGCCATCCCCAGTGCCCATGCTGCTGAATTAAAGACCACATATGTTATTATTACTGGTGATATTCTGCACGATGTCCACAGAGTATCCAAAGATGTCAAAGTTGGAAATGCCAAATAAAAGTAGGTGACATTCATCTGAGCAGCTAAGACGAAAGAGAAAAACCAGTCCACAGGTTATTACCAAATATGATTTGCCTTCAAGCCTAATTTAGAACTAATAAAGTGTGCATTATTCATGCAATCCTAAAGTGAAATGTTGCACCATATATGGACTTGACGAACTGCCATCGAGGATCTATGAAATGCAAGGGCGATTTCAAAGCTGCACTTTGAGTGGTGCTTGAGAGATCATTATGGGCCGGAAACGGCCGATCCAGTGGGGTTGTATCCATTTGGTGCCCGCATGGAAACTGAAAGCTAAAACTGCAGCCAGAAATGCAGTAAAAACAGACTGTGCATCCTGTTTCTACGACTTGTATTCATTGCTGCAGACAACCAGGTAATTCGATTATCTTCGGCCGTGGAAGTCTGTGTTGTGTGGTGTATGTGCCCTTCTCTTTCACTCCCTTCTGTCCAGTCGGTGACTCAGGGCTGGCGGAAGAAGGGAGAGCCCTGGTGTGCACGTGGACCAGAGGCTGAGAAAAAGAATCTGTGTTATTTGCTCTGAAAGTGATGTCAATGATCTCATGGTCCAGAAAGCATTGTCCCTTGGAGCCCCCAGTAGGAATAACATAATTCACTTTTATAGCATCACATTTTATACAAACTCTTTTGTTGGTGGAGAAAAAATGTCTCATCTGACATGATTGCAGAGGAAACCTTGCATTCGTTCTCTCTCTTGCCCCCTAACATCCTCGTGCCCAGCTAAAAGAGCACATAAAATGTGTGGCATGCAAGATGGTAATGAAACAGCAGACTTTCCTAACATCGGAATTTCAATAAGGATGAAATTTGCCTCCAAAAGAGGACAGTGATCTTTTCACAAACACTGTCCTTTGTCCTGAGGCACACAAAATCCCCAAATCCCTAAAATATTTCATCTGAAGATAAGATAATTTTGCTCTAGCTTATGCTGAAAAAGAAAGAAGGGGCAAAGCCATCTATCAGATGCAGCCAGGAAAGTCCTGTTGCTTGGGGAGAAGGTAAATTAAAGGCTCCTATCTTATCTGTATTTCAATTAAAATCTTATTTTTGGTCCCCAGCAGTGCAACCCGTTGAAGTCTTTTCGAGTTAAAAAAAATACCATTTTAGTAAGTGGACGTTTAAAGAAATCTTTAATGGGCATGTTCTACATGTGATATGGGCTACTTTTCATGTGGGAGAGAAATGACGTGATCAATATTTTGAAAGAGATGTGAAACTTACAAAGGTGGAAAGGGTGATGGGTGCATTACCCCGGTGAATTCTTTCTCACAGAGTCTCTTTTTTCGCCGAACCCCATTTAAATATCTGCTAACCCGCCCCCAATAGTTAAGAAATCATAGCTAAGGGAGAAGGGGTGGAAATCCAGGAAAGGGATTTAGGAGCTATCTGAATATCTCCTTGTCAAAATCCTTTTGAAACCGAGTTCAGGTTTGGGTTTATCTCAACAAAGCAGGTGAAGAGAAAGAAGCCAGTATTACGATTTAAAGATTGTTGCCCATGTGAGTCACTTGCATTGAAACTGCTTGGTAGAACCCAAAGAATGAGACCTATGGCCCCATGCTAAATCATAGACTAAATGAGGCGTCAGCAGTAGATCAATCAACGCATCAATGCGCAGGAATATAAACTGGGTTTCCAAGTAAAAATAAGGCAAGTGTCAAATGTGAGTTTTAAGTCAACCAGCAAGGAAACATTACCATAAACATCTCATGTCCATGGGGTTGTGCTGTGTGTGATCCTTGGAGGATGAGGAGGGAGAAGGGATGAAGAAACATGTTCTGGAGGGCTGCTTCTGCTGGGTAGGTTCTCTTGCTGGATTTGCTGCAGGTGGCCAAGACAGAGGTCAGATGAAGGGCTGGATATTAATTTCCCAGGCTTTGCAGGCCATGTAGTCTCTGTTGCAGCTACTCGCCTCTACTGCTGGAGTCGGAAGCAGCCGTAGACAAGATATAAATGATCAGGCATGACTGTGTTCCAGAAAAACTTTCTTTATGGACATTGACGTTTGAATTTTTTATATGCCATAAAATATCCTTATTCTTTTTTTCTTTCTGACCATTAAAACACATAAAACCTACTCTTCACTCACAGATCATACAAAAACAGTGGCCAGTTGGCACTAGCCTGCCAACCACTGATCAAGATGATACCTTAATGCCACTCTAAAGTAGTCAAGCTCATTGCTTAAAAAAAAAGTTATTTAGATGGTGCATGATCTGGATTGTGAGAGCAACGTCTAGTCCTGTTGCAATAATTAGGCTTTATGTAGGGAGAGGTCGTGGCTCATTTAAGTTATTAGAGGGGTCATGAACTAATAATCATATACATGGTAAATTATCTCATTGAGCTGACATTTGTTGAACACTTACCCAAAGCCAGGCACTGTTCTAGATATCTTTCCAACTCATCAGTCTTCACATCAACAGAGTGAGATAGGTGTTATTTCTCCTTCATCCCGCAAATGAAAACACAGAGGTCCAAGAAAGTTAACTAACTTGCCAGAGGGCACAGAGCAGGTGACTAGTGGATTCAGAAAACACTAATGTATGTGGGTCAGAGTTAGAAATTTGTGAAGTGCTGTGTAGAAGTACAGATCTGGACCTCAAGTGTTCAATAGTCTGAGCCTATATCAAATCTCTTGCCAGTTTCAGCAACAAAACTTCCCAAAGTCTCTGAGCTTCACTTTCCTTGTCTGTGAAACAGAACAGTCAGTGGACTTATTTTATAAGATGAGACTGAGATGTAAATGAATTGATGGCTCATAACTGGTGCCCAACAAATATTGGCTAATACGACCATAAATTATAAATTGTCCTAAGTCTTCTCAGACCTAGTTATATGTGGAGCTACATTTGATCTTTTGCTTTGAAATTACTCCATTCTAACTTCGATTCTTTTGAAGTTATTCTGTGTTTCAGAATTTGGCAAATGAGGCCATTTTCACTACACTCCTAATCATAAAGTTTATGAGATTGCAAACAGTCTTGAAAAATCCTGAGGATTTTTTTTTAGACAGCCCCTGGAATGGTCCCAGGAGTCTTCATGTCGTCTCAGCCTTCACTGGGTCTGGAAGCATCAGCAACATCAGCACTGCTTATGGAATACAGAATTAACGGGCTCCAAGGGACCTGGAGGGGAATCTCACCTGACCCCTGCCTCCGTGGGGGACAGCATGCAAATCGTCCCTGCCAGCTCTCTGTGTGCAACTAGTCCCACAAGTGTCTCACCTCAGGAAAGACCCATAGAATCAGTTCAGCAAAACTCCATCTCGAACTATGTAAACATCTCTCATTATTTTAGGCAATGGAAACCCTAAGATGTAAAGATTTTCTTTCTCTTCTAGTAGTTCTTGATTTTAAAATCAAGATCAGAACCTACCATCACATACCCCAACCACTCCCATTCCAAAAATCTCAGGACATTCTAGCATCTCTGACATTGGGATGCACCTTAAAACCAACGGCATATTCCAGGGAATGTTCCCATCACTCTGTACCAAGGGACGGTCATGATGCAGTGGTCACAGCCTGCATGCATGAGCACATCAAAAGACTCATGTTGCAACTTGGAAAGCCACAAAAATAATGGTAACCAGGAGCTAATGGTAACCAGGAGCTAATAGTAATCAGGAGCTAATGATAATGGCACAACATCTTTTTTTTAACCTCTAGGACTCCGTTGGTTACGGGAAGTGGTGAACCAGTTCCGTTTAGAATCATTCCCAAATAAAAGCCAACAATAGGATAATTCTCTATAATTACCAAGCCAGCTTAATTGTCCAACATCAATAACGTTGATTCTTTTGTGGATTCTTTTAAGAGATGCTGCATCACCATCACTCTCGATGATGGGGAAAATAGTCCTATATAAAAAATTACAAAAAACAAAACAAAACAGAAAAACAACCACAGACTCTAAATGGAAAAGTGATTCAGAAAAGTTGCAACTTGTGAACAAATTTTAAGACTATTATAGCCTGGCTGGTTGCTCAGCCTGTAATCCTACGCTTTGGGAGGCTGAGGTGAGTGGATTACCTGAGCCCGCGGGTTTGAGACCTGCCTGGGCAACTTGGCGAGACCTCATCTTTACAATAAATCAAAAAAAATTAGCCAGGCGTGGTAGCGCACACCTGTAGTTCCAGCTACTCGGAAGGCTGAGGCGGAAGGATCGCCCGAGCCCAGTAGGTCAAGGCTGCAGTGGCCGGGAGCGGCCAGTGCACTCCAGTCTGGGTGACAGAGTGAGACTCCAACTCAAAAAAAAAAAAAGACTATTATGACCCTAGTTTCCTTTTTATCACAAGAGGGATAGATTATGAAAATCTACTTCCACTTAAATCTAAGCAAATTCTTCCTATAAGTATAAAATAAAATTTCTAAGTCATAAGGAAGCATTGTGCTGTGGTGTTATCATCAGGATTTCTTTTTTCCTACTTTTTTTCTGTGTATAGTACAGCATTTGTCTCAGAATTGGGAGTCAGTAATTATGCCCTACAACAAATATTGATTAAACATCTGATATGTTCTAATCTCTGATAAGAAAGATCTTGAAAAATCTTTGTTGAATGAATGAACTAATAATTTTTCACTTTACAAACCATAGGATGATATCCAGAAGACAAACTCATAGCTCATGAACTCTCGAGGTTATCTCTGTCAGACCACACCTGAGAGCATGGTCTTAGGACTGCTGTCTTGTTCAAGTTAACGCCTTCAAAGGCCTATTTCTGACTCAACAGGTGTGAAAACTCTCCACCTGTAGGAGTTTGGGAATTTAGATTCAAAATGCTCCAATGTCAGATATTTATCTATCCCATCCTCTGTTCTACAGGTTGTCTAAGCTGTGAAACTTCTTTCCAGCCTGTAATCTTTCTCTTTGCTCAATAATTCCAAATTGACAGACTCAATGTCTTTTTTGATTGTTTCTGGTTTTTCCCTCAGTTCATTCTTACTATAAGCTGAATGTTTATGTCTCCCCAGAGTTCTTTTTTTTTTTTTTTGAGTTGGAGTCTCACTCTGTCGCCCAGACTGTAGTGCAGTGGCCACTCCCGGCCACCGCAGCCTCGACCTGCTGGGCTCCGGCGATCCTTCCGCCTCGGCCTTCCAAGTAGCTGGAACTACAGGCGCGCGCTACCACGCCCGGCTAATTTTTTGATTTATTGTAG
>CAUYQG010182401.1:0-19794 GCA_963574415.1 Tarsius wallacei
TTTATGTTTTCAGGTGGTTGGGTTTAAAAAAACAGATTAAAACCCCAAACATAAACAAGAAGCCAACAATTTTCATTCAACAAAAGGAATTTAAGACAAATATTATGAAAGCCCAAGTGGTACAGCACCTCTTTAGGAATCTGTACAATAGATTGTAGGCCTCATTCTGTGTATTTTGACCCTGTCCTCGAAGTGTTAGCAAGGAGCAGAGAAAGAGGAAGATTCAATCTCTGTGATCCATTCACGGTGAGTCCTTTTTGACCAGGAATCTCCAACACCCAGGTCATGGACTGGTCTGTGACCCATTAGGAACTGAGCTGTGCAGTAGGAAGGAGGTAAGTGGCGAGTGAGCAAATGAAGCTTCATCTGTATTTACAGCTGCTCCCCATCACTTGCATTACCGCCTGAGCTCCATCTCCTGTAAGATCAGCAGCAGCATTAGATTCTCATGGAGCACAAACCCTATTGTGAACTGCACATGCAAGGGATCTAAGTTGCATACTTCTTATGAGAATCTAATACCTGATGATATGAGGTGGAGCTGAGGTGGTGATGCTAGCTCTGAGGAGTGGCTACAAACACAGATTAACATGAGGTTTGACTGCACAGAGACCATAGTAAATCAATTGCTTGCAGATTCATATCAAAATCCTATCAGCGAGTGGCATGTGAGTTGATGTACTTCAATTGTACAGCTGCATCTGGTGGTAGGCTTTAAGTCAGAATTCAACACTTGTTTTAATCTGTGTGTGACTCACCCATTATTTTATTTGCCACTTCCATCCTTGCCTCTTTTTTTAATGGTGAGTTGTATAATTATTTTATTATATATACAATGTAATAATAATAGAAATAATGTGCACAGTAAATGTTATGTGCTTGAATCATCCCGAATCCATCTCCTCCCCATAGTCCGTGGAAAAACAGTTCCTGATGCCAAAAAGGTTGGAGACTGCTGTTTCTGACTATTGTAGCTGCCTATGCCACTTCTATCACCTTCCCTCAATGGGTTATATATCTGTGTATATAACCAAATATCTGTGTATAGAAATTTCCCGGTCGCTAAGGTTCTGGGAGTGTCACGTAGTTCTTTGTAGAGACGAGAAGATATGATCTATCATTCTTAATTTGGGAAAGAAAGAAGAAGCAGTTCTTTCCTCTAAGCCTCACTTAGAAAGAAGTGAATAGGCTAATTGTAGTGTTGAAATATTATTTCATTATTTCATGATTAACCTCCAAACTGATTATAGTAGTCTTGTCTGCAGTTTTGCTTTCCATGGTTTCATTTCTCTGGTCAACTGTGGTCTGAAAATAAGTGAGCACAGTACAGTAAAATATTTTGAGAGAGACAACATTCACATAACTTTTATTACAGTATAGTATTATAATTGTTCTATTTTATTATTAGTTATTGATGTTCATCTCTTACTGTGCCTGATTTATAAATTAAACATTATCATAGGTATATATGTATAGAAAAAAGCATAGTATATAATCATGCACCACATAACAAGGTTTTGTTCAGTGACAGACTGCATATATGACAGTGGTCCTGTAAGATGATACCATATTTTTACTGTACCTTTTCTATGTTTAGATACACAAATACCAATGTATTACAATTGCCTGCAGTATTCAGTACAGTAATGTGCAGTATAGGTAGCATGTTAGAAATAGTCCATACCATATAGCCTAGGTGTGTAGTAGACTATACCATCTGGGTTTGTGTAAGTACAGTATACTCTATAATGTATGCACAATGATGATATTGCCTAGTGATACATTTCTTAGAATATATCCCTGTTGTTAAGTAGTGCATGACTGTAAATAGGGTTCATCCTCAGTTTCAGGCATCCACTGGGGGTCTTGGAACATATCCCCTGTGGATAGGAGAAGACTACTGTACTGTGGCACTTAATCTTGGTTATATACCTTTAGAAAAGGTAGTTACCAGGACCCTGCTTTTTTAAAAGATATACTATCAGCATATACAAATTATACATGCCAAATTATAAAAAATAATAGAATTGAAAAGTAGCATTGCCTGATAGAAGATACACTTGTTATATAATAAGATACCGCTGACATAAGCAGCAATGGGAAGCATTAAGACTAGAGGTAGGCCTGGCTCTGTGGTCTGTAGTCTCAGCTACTTGGGAGGCTGAAACAGGAGGATTGCTTGACTCCAGGAGCTTGAGAGTGCAGTGCACTATGACTGCACCTGTGAATAGCACTGCACTCCCGCCTGGGCAACATAGCAAGACTCCATCCACCTATAATCCTAGCATTTTGGAAGGCCAAGGTGAGAGGATTGCCTGAGCCCATGGGTTCAAGACCAGCTTGAGCAAATTGGCAAGACCTCACCTCTACAATTAAAAAAAAAAAAATTAGCCGGGCATGATGGCACATGCCTGTAGTTCCAGTTACTTGGAAGGCTGAGGAGGAAGGACTGCCTGAGCCCAGCAGGTTGAGGCTGCGGTGGCTGTGAGCATGCCACTACACTCCAGCCTGGGTGACAGAGTGAAACTCCAACTCCAAAAAAAAATACACAAAAAACTGGAGTTAGGATTATACTTTTAAAAGTAATTAGGGAAATTAAGCTATAATGTAATAACAATTATTATAATTATTATTATTTTTTTTTTTTTTGAGTTGTAGTCTAACTCTGTCGCCCAGACTGGAGTGCAGTGACTGCTCCTGGCCACCGCAGCTTCGACCTGCTGGGCTCTGGCGATCCTTCCGCTTCAGCCTTCCAAGTAGCTGGAACTCCACAGTCGCGCGCTACCACACCTGGCTAATTTTTTGATTTATTGTAGAGATGAGGTCTTGCCAAGTTGCCCAGGCGGGTCTCGAACCCGCAGGCTCAGGCAATCCACTCACCTCAGCCTCCCCAGGCGAGGGATTACAGGCTGAGCCACCAAGCCGGCTAACAATTGTTTTTTAAAACGTGCTTTAGATCATTCTATTTAAGTTTAATGGAAGCATTTCTTTTTAAATGTCCTTTGAAAGATTTCAGAAACTAGGACCTAACTGGAGTGTTTTAAATTCAAAATAACCATGTTTAATTGATACGTTAAAAAAAATAAACTGTCATGTACATCTTTTTAAGTTTCCAGCTCTTAGGAAATTGTTTTATAGAAAATTTCAGACCCTGATAGAAACACTCATTTTATTTTTTCTCTTGTGGAAAGACACACTAATTTTTAGGGGGGGAAATCTTTACCCAACTAGAGTTGTTTGAAAAACAAGATAAAGATATTTGAAAAAACTTTTAAAAGGTATTAACAAGCCGGGCTCGGTGGCTCAGCCTGTAATCCCGCGCCTTGGGAGGCTGAGGTGAGTGGATTGCCTGAACCCTCGGGTTCGAGACCCGCCTGGGCAACTTGGTGAGACCTCATCTCTACAATAAATCAAAGATTAGCTGGGTGTGGTAGTGTACACCTGTAATTCCAGCTACTTGGAAGGCTGAGGCGGAAGGGTCGCTGGAGCCCAACAGGTCAAGGCTGCAGTGGCCGGGAGCAGCCACTGCACTCCAGTCTGGGCGACAGGATGAGACTCCAACTCAAAAAAAAAAGTTAAAAAAAAAAAGGTATTAACAATAAATATAAATGCACTTGTTTAGCACCTCATAGACATTGTGGTAATTATTTTATGATATATTTCCAGGGACCTAGCACAAGTATTGGCAATCTTTTTTCTGTAAAGGGCCAGATAGTAAATATCTTAGACTTTGTGGACCATACAGTCTCTGTTGCCTCTTCTTTTCTCTGCTGTTGTAGAAGATTGAGAATGAGAGTGGCTTTGTACCAACAAAACTTTATTTACAGAAATAAGCAGTGGGTTGGTTTTGACCTGCAGACCATAATTTGCTTACTCCTGGCCTGGTATATACATTTATTGTGTGATGAGTTAAGAAAGCATATGATACTTAAAAGGAACAGAGTTCATGTAAACATTTTAAAAGGGCATCAGTGGGAACTCTAACACTATCATTTTTGAAGTTATAAAAAAAATCACTAGCAGCTCTGTTTATCTCCCACGTGTAGTTGATATAGCTCTGTACCACTACAATTTACATAAATTAATTAGACAGGAATAAAACCAGATGTGGATTAAATGCTGTGTTACCATTTAGTTGGCTTCTCATTTGTTTCTGAAAATTTAAACCTGACAGGCTATGCACTGGCAGTATTTATGTCAACTCAAGTTTATTTCCTCCATGAGACCTTTTTACACTATCCTAGCTTTCACAGAGCTAAGTTTTTGGAGTATGTTTGATTAGTATTTGTTTAAGTGCCTGATGATATTCTGTCTAAAATTGTTTGTGACAAGCTTTCAACCCATTGCATTACAAACTTTTTGACAAAAGAGTCCTAGTAGTCCACATTTACACTTATACTTTCTAAAAATATTTACCTATGAAGTGATATAATCCAACTGGATTGGAAAGCATAAGAAATGAAGAGGTTCAGAGTTCTTTTTCCAGCCTGGCCATTAACTCTTGTGAACGATTATTATTTCTTCTCTTCTGAGTGACCAACTATAACTGTCTTCAGACTGACCTTGAGCAGTAGGAAATAACCCAGGGATCTCCAGGTCTTTATTTTTGTTTATCATCCAGTGAGTGCTGGGAGTATCATAGATACTTTACGAAGTACAGTGGATATTGGGACCTTACTCTTAAATCTAAAATATCAGTGAGTTACACTAATGTCAAAAGCAGAAGTTAAAGCAATGTTATAACATCTCATGAGAAAGAATATTCCTGTTGCTTATATCTGACCTGTGATCACAGAGGGACACAATAAAATAAAATCCTCTGAGTTTCAAGGCTAGAGATAAGATATTTCACTTTGGTGTGCCCAGGGATATTAACTAGGTAGAGATGAGACATGAGATGGTAGAATGTGGTCTCAGCTAGGCCCTGTAGAAAAGGCATGGTGTTAGACCAGGCGCAGTGACTCACACCTATAATCCCAGCACTTTGGGAGGCTGAGGTAAAAGGATTGCCTGAGCTCACGGGTTCGAGACCAGCCTGGGCAACTTGGCGAGACCTCACCTCTACAATAAATCAAAAATTTAGCCAGGTGTGAGGGCGCACACCTGTAGTTCCAGCTACTTGGAAGGCTGTGGCGGAAGGATCGCCTGAGCCCAGTAGGTCGAGGCTGCTGCGGCTGTGAGTATGCCACTGCCCTCTAGCCTAGGCAATAGAGTAAGACTCCAACTCAAAAAGAAAAAAAAAAGAAAAAAAGAAAAACAATAGGCCTGGTGTTAAGGGTGAAATGACAGGTAGGCCCCTTAGTCATTCTTCTTCCTCTGAAATTGGATTACCATCTTTGTCGTTTCCCATTTAGAAAGTGGAAGGAAAGATTCTGTTGTAAGCACATATATTAAGAGAATGTGATTCAACGGGCATTTACTGATGGTATTATTTCTTTTCTTTGAATAATTGGGCAATATGTTTGACTACTCAGCTCTTGCATTTCACACTCTATTGGCCCCCACTTTTCAGCTGCCCCCATCAGCCACCGTCTCTTTCTACTTATACTAGCTGTTCTGGAGCTGCTGCGGGGGCAAAAAGTACACAGTTTACCCTGATACCCATCAACATCAGCTGTTTATCCTGCTTACAAATTTATCCTTTATAGTTTCCTAGGACCTCCATAACATTGCCATAAACTGGGGAACTTGAAACAACAGAAATGTTTTCTCTCACAGTTCTGGAGGCTAGAAGTTAAAAATCAAGGTGTTGGCAAGACTGTGCTCCCACTAAAGGCTCTAGGGAAGAACTCTTCCTCACCTCTTTCTAGCTTCTGATGGCTTCCAGCAATCCTTGGTATTCCTAGACTTGTGGCAGCATAACTCTGGTGTCACATGGCCTTCATCCTTGTGTGTATGTCTTCTCCTCTTATACGGATACTAGTCACTGGATTAGGGCCTATCCTAACCCAGGGTGATCTTATCTGAACTAATTACATCAGCAATGACCTTATTTCCAAATAAAATCACATTCTGAGGTTCCAGATGGACATGAATTTTTGAGGGACACTGTTCACCACACTACACCCTCCATGTCTGGACCCTTTACAACCGAATATCAAATATAGCTGATACTCATCATGAAATATGTTTCTTTTTAATTACTTGTACAGTGGTGATCAAGCAGTATATGGATTTAATTACTTCTGTCCTGAAAGAGTTATGGGTCTTGCTTGATTCCATGAGAAAAGTTGAATTTGATAATTTTTTGAAAGACCTTAAATGTTCTCTGTTGTGACACAATGTGTGGTGTAGGTGCTTAGATCAGAGATAAGAATTTTAGTTAGAAAGTTTACTAAAAAAATAATTCTTCCCCCTTTAAGAGATATAGCTCTCATCTTCAGTAGCTTTACATGACATGCTCTCAGCCCCTTTTGAGGTGTATAATTCTTTTGTGTTTATAAGAAGTACAAACTACTTTGATGCTTCTGAAAGGGGAAAAAAACTAAGCCACATGTGCGGTTTATGGATGCTAATTATTGCCACATTTAGATGTGTGAAGGAGGGTGACTGGAGAGAGCTGGGAGAGACTGAGGCGGCCTCGCCCAGGCACTTGCTGAGGCTCCAGTGGTACTGCTCAGCACACGCAAATATATGCTTCAGAAGGAAGTGCCGTTTTTTATCAAAATATTACATCTCTCAAGACCAGATCAAGGCCTATCACTCATGGGATGCAGGGGTTATCTTACAAAATCAGCAGTGCTTTGCTGCACAAGTTCACTCAGGGGATTTCTGTAAGTGCTCACCATGGGCAGAGCTTTACAGCTTGTACTGTGTCAAACGGGTAAGTTCAGTTGTGATAAAACCAAGACATCTCTCCTTAAATCTTTTAAACAAAAACATCTCTGAATTTTTTTTTTCTTAACTAAGCTGTGTAGCATAGTGAAGTAAAAGGAATGTGTAGAAAGATATTTGGTATCTGCAAAAGAGGTATGGATGGTGGTAATGGTTAACAGAAATACGGGTCTGCCCACTGTCCTTAGTGGATCCTCCAGAGAGTTTTCTACTTCCTTTTTTGCTTTTCTTTATTCGAGGAGCAGTGGTGTTGGTGCCTCTTTCCAGTTGGGTAAACAGAACTCGTGAAACACCCTTATGTGCCTGTTAACTTTCATAGCAGCTTCTCTTGCCAAGTGAGTTCTGCTGCTCAAGTGAACTTTGGCACCAGGCATGGCGACCGGATCCATTTTGGACCCTGGTGCAATTTGATAACTACATGAAGGCACCCTGCTGAGAGATAAATGAGGAGTCCCAGTGGTGTGCCAGAGCCAGCTCATAGTTGCTTGTTAAATTGTCAGGAATTTTGTGAACTGGCTGACTGTCTCACCGGTAGGTTGAAATTGGCCATAGTGGAGTATGTATACCAAAGAAATCAGCAAATGCTACAAGTAAGCCCTTCCTTCACCCTGAGTTGGTTATTAAGCATTTACCAGTGCACCACTGGACTGAGAACTGAAAAAAATCCTGTCTGGCTCATGGGAGCCATCATTTTTTGTAATTTGTCAGCCCAGAGGGTTTTTTTTTTTTTGTAACTTACATGAAAGAGAAGAGTGTTGGAAATGAGAAAGGTACATGAGATCTCTCCACAACATAGTAGATAGGACCCAGACATTTTACCTTGTAAAATATGGGGGGGCATATTCTGGTAAAGTTAATTAAATATAGTCGCTTTTTTGTACTTTTGTAAAAGCACAAAGCAACGACAGTAAAACTTAGACTGGGCACAACTGACCATACATTAAACTTTAAAAGTCCCAAATGATCATGATGCAGTTACTTCCTACCCATTCCTGTAACATAAGAACTTGCTCTTGTCTGAGAAGGAGGGAGGGGTAGACAACTAGAGCCTTCACAATCCCGTTGTAGCCACATTTGCACACGTTGTATTGTGGCAAGGTCTTGCTTGTGTCCCAGAGACATGGCAAGGACAGTCTTTTATAGTTGTATTCTTTTATGCCAAAGCTCTGGGAATACAGTAAATGTTTTGTATTTATCCATTTTTCTCTCTGCCTTTCCATCCAACCATCCATTCATCCCCTGCTTTGTTCACAAGTGCTCACAAAATAATTACTGGTTGATTAACTAAAGTGAGGAAGAGCATGTGAGTTCATTTTGGCAATGGTGTCTTTCTTTAGTAGTGTTCATCAAACACTGGGAAAACGTTCCAAGGATCACATGGGGATAGATAACTTTAAGAGAATCAGTTTCTAGGTCCTTAACTTCAATATGTTCTTTTTAAAGCTGTTCTTACCCAGATAACTGCTCCCACTGAGGTTCTTCTTTCCCACCTTTTCTTTCACAACGATCCTTCTTCACTTGATAAAAGCACATCTGTCACCCATCTCTAACGTGTAAGCAACTACAGGATGCCAAACAAAGGGTTGGTTAGATAATTTCCCTAATACAACTCTCACAAATTATTTCCCATCCATCCTTATCATTAAGAGATTTATTCTTACAGCCTGGACAACATAGCAAGACCCCTTCTCTACAAAGATAAATTTTAAAAAAATTAGCCAGGCATGGTGGCATGCGCCTGTAGTCTAGCTGCTAGGAATGCTGAGGCAGGAAGATTGCTGAGACAAGGAGGCTGAAGCTGCAGTGAGCCATGATTGTGCCACTGCACTCCAGCCTGGATGACAGAGCAGACCCTGCCTCAGAGAGTGGGGGGAAGGGGGAGAGACAGGGAGAGAAGGAGAGAGAAAGAAAAAGACATTCCCAATAAATTTTGCTTTTTACGTTTGATAATTGTTGATCAAGAACTACAGTATACTTAATTGTATGCTAATAATTGTCATGATAATTTAATCCAGAAGAAATTTTTTGACACATCGCATTTCATGGTAACAAAAATCACTTTTTAATTTTTTTTGTTACAGATACATATAATGGGATAAGCAATGGATGATTCAAGTACAGTAGGATAAAATCCCATGGGGAAAGTGAAATGAAATTAGAAGTTCAAGGAAAATATTCTGATTTCTTAAAAAACCTTATTTGTGTATTTTTAAATTTATGATGGAGAAAATCAAATCACCAATATTTATATTCCAGAAGATGTATTTGAAAGGGTGTGGTATTTATAATAAACAAACAGTATGTTTTTGTTAAAAAATATTTAAACTTACAATGAAAAATTATAGTTGTTTATGTAATATCTGATTAATGTCCACTATGTATAAGGGAGAAACATAATTTTTCAAAAACCTTTTGAAGGCACTTGAGCAAAATGTTTGAAAGCCAACCTCTGTCAAGTGGGATCAAGTATATAAGGTGTAGCACAGAGGTGTCTTCAGTTTAAGCCTGAGATATTTAAAGGCCTAAGACAGAGATTCTCAATCTGAGATCTCAGGTTTGAGAAATCAGTCAATAATGTGAGAAATGCTGTGTTTATGGTCATGAATACATTTTTTTGGCAGAGAGTACTGTTCTCAAATATTTTCAAAGTTTAAAAAGAAATGACCAAAGTGTGTAAGGTCTTATTTAGGCCTCTTGACTTTGCTGTTTTCATCATGGTTTCATTTGTATTGGTGGAATTGCCTCCAATACAAATAATTTTAGTTCAGTTGTTTGCATATAAAATAATGCTACTTATGGAAAATTATAAATAGACTAATTCTCCTTTTCTTTATCACCATCCTGAAACCTATTCTAGGACAATTTTTAAATTTCACTCCTTGCTTACTCAAAAGCCTTTACTTTTCCTTATTTTTGATGGGAAAAATTGTAGGTGCTTCATCCATAGAAAAATGCTGAATGGAAATTTGGAAAACAGTTTTTAAAAGAATAAAATTATCTGCCCCTGACAGTTCTATTGTGTGGTTTCTTCCAGGATCTAATCAGCAGTCTGGCCATAGGTTGACGTAGCATTCAGGCTTAGAATTAGGAAAATTACATTTGGAAGTAATAGTAGGGTAGTTTGAAAGCTTTGGCTCTTAAAGTGTCACACACACACACAGCAGGTGAATGAAGATGTCAGAGCCAGACCTAAAAGAGGACCTTGGTAATCCAGCCCTTAGTGTGTCACCTTCAAACACCAATAAACAAGATTATCTGGATTTAACATGTGACCATTCTCATTTTGACTGGTAGGTCCAGACGTTTTCTCATTTAGCACCCTGTTGAAATCTGCTTTAACCGACTGCAGTTGGATCTAGATTTCAGGTTGTAGCAATGACAGTCTTGAAAACTACATTCTGCAGTGGGTGATGCTGTCTAAACAGTAACATATGGAGACCTATGGCTTAATAATTAAAAATAATTTGTGACCTTACCTTTAATAGATTTGTTAATTATACCAACTGAATAAGTAAAAATAGTATCATGATAGATATTTCACTATATTTATCAGTCTGGTGGCATTAAAGACATTGACAAGATTTGTTAGAACCAGGCTTTTCTGTACCTGCATCTACAGAAGCAGAAATCCCAGCCATGCCTTTGTTATCCTTTGTTATTCCTCAAGGAAGTTCATGGCAGCCCTAGAGAAAACAGGAAAGGTGCTTTATTAGCTTCTCTTAAGTCAGTCTAAGCTTATGGCCGTACTTCTCATCCACCAAAATCTGGACACAACTTAATGGTTCATTATTACCTGTCTTCATTGCTTGGAGCCCAGAACTATCACTGGCATTTTTATATGACCTGTTCTTTACTCACCATCAGCTCGATTTTCTAGTTCTAGTCCTTCAGGTTGTGTTAGTTCTCTCTCTGAGACTATATAGGAAATACATTTATTTTCTTCTGTCTTATGAGAGAACTCTCACATCCCTGAGTGAACCCTCAGAGAACTTCCCCATGTGCCTTTCTTCCACGGCTGCCTTGTAGGTCAGAGGTAGTGCTCATTAACTAACTAATAATCATAGCCTAGTAAAGCACATCAAATCATTAACAGAATAGAAAGCGAGGCGGGGTGCAGTGGCTCATGCCTGTAATCCCAGCATTTTGGGAGGCGGCAGTGAGAGGATTGCCTGAGCCCAGGGATTTGAAATCGGCCTGGGCAACTTGGCAAGTCCTCGTCTCTACAATAAAATCCAAAAATTAACCGAGTATGGTGGCACACACCTGTGGTTCCAGCTACTTGGAAGGCTGAGGTGGAAGGATTGCCTGAGCCCAGCAGGTTGAGGCTGTGGTGGCTGTGAGCATGCCACTGCACTCAAGCCTGGGCAGCAGAATGAGACTCCAACTCCAAAAAAAAAAAAGAAAAAGAAAAAGAAAAGTGAGTCAGTGAAGTCCATAAAAGCACAAAATATGGCAAAGAAGTAATACCATTGGACAATCTGGATCCTTATGGATTTCAGCCCAATTTAGAAAGAGAGCAAAAATCAGCAGTTAGGTATTTGTCTGAAATTGATCATTAAATAACGAAGTTTGGGAAATCTATTAGATCAACTCCTTTACACATGTTTTATTCTCCTTTCCTACTGCCAAGTAGCAGATGCACCTCATGTTTTTTTGTTTTTTGTTTTTTGTTTTTTGTTTTTTTTGAGTTGGAGTCTCACCCTGTCGCCCAGACTGGAGTGCAGTGGCCACTCCCCGCCACCGCAGCCTCGACCTGCTGGGCTCCGGCGATCCTTCCGCCTCAGCCTTCCAAGTAGCCGGCACCTCATGTTTTTTAACCATTTCTTAATTTTGTTGAAAGGACATGAAATCAGTTGCAGATGAATGAAAGAAGTTAAAGATAGTCTCATAGGTTTTGTCATATGGTAGTAACCATAGCTCAAAAATTACACTTGTCATGATGCTTCTTGTAGTAGTGATTCGGTACCTAAACTCTCCCCTTTTGAGACAGAGTCAGTATCAGGGTAGCTATCTATTAGTTTGGTTTTGCTTTATCTGAATATATTTCTTCTTTTTAAAACAGCTTTAGCGGGGCACAGTGGCTCACGCCTATAATCCCAGCACTTTGGGTGGTGGAGGCATGAGGATTATCTGAGTACAGGCATTCGAGACCAGCTGGGCAACTTGGCGAGACCTCGTCTCTACAATACATTTTTTTAAAAAAATTAGACATGTGGTGGTGCATGCCTGAGGTTCCAGCTACTTGGAAGTTTGAGGTGGAAGGATCACCTGAGCCCAGCAGGTTGAGGCTGCGGTGACCATGAGCGTGCCACTGCATTCCAGCCTGGGCGACAGAGTGAAATGCCTGCTAAAAAATAAAATAACAACAAAACAGCTTTAATGTGGTTATTATTTACATACCTTGAAGTGTTCAATGATTTTTTAAGTAAATTTATAAAGTTGTCCATCTGCCACTATGTTTTAGAATATTTCCATCACCCTAAAAACTCCTTGCACCTGTTTGTAGTTAATCACCATTCTTAGGCAACCACTAGTCTTATTTCTGTCTCTGTAGATTTACTGTTTCTAGACATTTCATATAAATGGAATAATATAATATGTAGTCTTTTGCTTCTGGCTTCTTTTACTTAACATAATGTTTTTGGAGTTCATCCATGTTGCTGCATGTATCAGTAGTTTATTTTTATTTTTGTTTTAAGACAAGGGTCTCACTATGTTACCCGGGGTGGTCTGGAGCTCCTGAGCTCAAGTGATACTCCCTCTTCAGCCTCTTGAGTAGCTGGGATTACTGGTATGAGCCACTGTGTCCAACTGTGTTTCTTTTTATTTCTGAATAGTATTCCATTGTATTGATGTAGTGCATTTTGTTTATCAGTTTGCTGATTGATGGACATTCAGATTGTTTGAATTTTTTGGCTATTATAAACAATGCTGCTATGAACATGTATATACAAGTCTTTATATGGACATTGCTTTTGAGCAGATACCCAGGAGTGGAATTGTTGAATCACATGGTAAATTTATGTTTAATTTTATAAGCAACTGCCTTTATTAGTTTTCTGTTGCTGTGTAAAAATTTACTCCAAATGTTAGCAGCTTAGACAAATACACACATATTATCTAAGGAATACAGGCACAGCATATCTGGGTCCTCTCCCAAGGCTGCAATCAAGGTGCTGACCAGGACTGTGTTCTCATCTGAAGGCTTGACTAAAGAAAGATCAGATTCCAGACTCACTCATGAAGTTGTTGGTGGGATTCGATTCCTGAGAGTTGTTAAACTGAAGACCTCATTTCTTCACTGGGGGATGGCCAGACTTGGCCATGCAGGCTCTCCAGCTTGTATCATCAGAGGAGCATGCAGGAAACACCAGAGAGAGAGAAAGAGATGGAAGTTATAGTATTTTATAACCTAAGTACAGGTTATAATAATGATCATTACTGACACCTCCCTTCACTTTTGCCATATTTTGTTCATTACAAGCAGATCATCTAGGTCCAGCCCACACTCGAGGGGAGAAGATTACACAAGGGTGTGAATACTAGGATGCAGAGATCATTGAGTGCCATTTTAGAAGGCTGCCTACCATACTACCAAACTGTTTTCCAAATGGCTGCACCACTTAACATTTCCACCAACAACAGATGAAGGTTCCATTTTCTTCATATTTTTGCCAGTGCTCATTACTGTGTATCTTTCTGATCGTAGCCATTCTAGCAGATGTGAAGTGTAGTATCTCATTGTGGTTTTTTTTTTTTTTGAGTTGGAGTCTCACTCAGTCACCCAGACTGGAGTGCCGTGGCCACTCCCAGCCACCGCAGCCTCGACCTGCTGGGCTCCATTGATCCTTCCGCCTCAGCCTTCCAAGTAGCTGGAACTACAAGCGCACGCTACCACGCCTGGCTAATTTTTTTTATTTATTGTAGAGATAAGGTCTCGCCAAGTTGCCCAGGCGGGTCTCAACCCCATGGGCTCAGGCAATCCACTCACCTCGGCCTCCCAAAGCGCGGGATTACAGGCTGAGCCACTGAGCCCGGCCTCATTGTGGTTTCAATTTGTGTTTATCTGGTGACCAACGACGATGAACATCTTTTCATTGGCCTGTTGTCTATTTGTATAATTTACTTAGTGAAATAGTAATTCAAATATTTTGTACATTTTTAATTGGGTTATTTGTCTTATTATTGAGTTGTAGAATATTTTCATTTATGAATCATGCTTTTGGTGTCATATCTAAAAAAATCTTTGCTGATCTCAACATCATGAACATATTGTGTCAGTCACTATGCTACGCCTTTATGAATATTATTTTGCTTGATTTCATTACTGTAACAACCCTGTTAGGTGTAGATATTATCATTATGTAGAAATGAGAAAATTCGCAGAAGTCAAATGACTTGCTGAGGGCACACAACTTGTTAGTTAGTACAACTTGAACTTAGGTTCTCCCTTACTCCAAGACCCGTGTTTTTTTGTCAGAAACCTTTAAAAAGGCATTTAAGCCTATTTTCATTGAAATAATAAGTTAAACACCATGTTGTCCCTTCTGTAATTATCAGTACTCATTCTGATATTTGAATACTGTTAGTAGAAACCACGCTATTTGTGATTATTAGAAGTTGCCATTTGAAACAGAAGAGACATGTACTCCAGTGTGTTGGCTAGATTCCATTCTAGTTTTTTCTGCCAGACAATAGTCCCTCCACAGTTTCTGGTAGTGCTAGGATGCATCTTTGCTTGCAGCCTTGAAGGTGTTACTGGGCAGCTGTTAAGAAGTTGTTACACTTCACCCCCAGGGACGAGCATGTCTCAATGACAAGATTGCTTATTCCCTCGTGTGCTTTTAATGTTGTACATCCACCTAGGAGGAGTCAGTGCTGAGTTTCTTCCTTTATTTCTCAGTGCTCTAATTCCATTATTTGAAAGCTAGAGAAGGAGGAAGCAGAGAAGGATAAACATCTAAATAATATGCTACAGATGATATGCTTTATATTTTTAATTAGCTTAATGTTAGAAGAGAGCAAGAATCTCCTAATTCTTAATCCTTATACTCATTTCCCTCTCCTCCAAGAATCCTTTATGCCCTTTGGGTCTGATTGATAAACCTTAAGTTAGAAATACAATTTATTGTTTCCCTCTACTCTAGGCTAATGTGCTAGCTTTAGGCAAAATTGCAATCTGTGTATTGTTTTTAAAACACTGTCAAACCTAATTTTCTTTTAGTTGGAGTCTTACTCTGCCACCTAGGTTGTAGTACAGCCTCTAATTTGTCTTCCCCCACAGCCTGCCAAGTAGTGGGGACTACAGGCGTGTGCCACCACTCCTGGCTAATTTTTACTCTTTTTTTTTTTATAGAGACAACGTCTTATTATGTTGTCCAGGCTTGTCCTGAACTCCTGGCCTCAAATGATCCTACTGCCATGGCCTTCCAAAGTGCTGGGATTATAGGTGTGAGTCACCATGCCCAGCTGCGTCAACACTAATTTTGTACTTAAAGCAAAGAAAATAGTAATTGTTCCTTCTGTCCTTCTTTCTCTCCCCTCCCCTCCCCTCCTCTCCCCTTCCTCCCTTTCTCCCTCCCTCCCTCCTTCCTCCTTCCTTCCTTGCTTCCTTGTTTCCTTCCATTTGGAAGGAAGTGCTAAATAGATTTGGAAAGGGAGAAGAAAGGAAAGAGATGATGACCTAGTTTGCAACTTGTTGAGTGTGAAATAAGTGTCAGAAATCCAGGAGCTGATTGGAAGTATATGTATGGAGCTAAGCAGAGAGATCAACTTGAAAATAAAGATCTGAAAGTCAATGGCAATAAAAAGTTGGATCGGCCAGGCTCAGTGGCTCAGCCTGTAATCCCAGCACTTTGGGAGGCCGAGGCAAATGGATTGCCTGAGTTCGCGGGTTCGATACCCACCCGGGCAACTTGGCGAGACCTCGTCTCTACAATAAATCAAAAATTAGCCAGGCGTGGTAGCACGCGCCTGTAGTTCCAGCTACTTGGAAGGCTGAGGCGGAAGGATCGCCGGAGCCCAGCAGGTCGAGGCTGCGGTGGCTGGGAGCGGCCACTGCACTCCAGTCTGGGCGACAGAGTGAGACTCCAACTCAATAAATAAATAAATAAATAAATAAACAAACAAACCAGTCCTTAGAACTGGGCGACAGAGTGAGACTCCAACTCAATAAATAAATAAATAAATAAATAAATAAACAAACCAGTCCTTAGAACTGTAAAACTACTGTTTTCCAGTGTGACTCACTGCCCTGTGAAACAATATAACTGTCAATTTAAGGACCTTGAACTCTCTCAAGGTCAGGGACTTTTTTAAACCCAAAGACAATTATCTCCCAATTTTCTCCATTCTTTGTCTCCACCTAGAGTCAAGGACAGCACCAAAATAATACCAGTCTCTTTGCGAAAATTGTGCTAAGAGACTGGTATTCATTCACATGAAATATAATTCTTGGGGTCCTTAAGATTTGGGCATAATCTTTGTGCAACTCCCCAGGTCCTTGGGTAAAAAATCAGGGAAATAAAATGACACTCAGTCTGCCAAAAGTGGATAGTCTGAAATACATTCTCACTTTCCAACTTCAAGAAACAACACACTTTTACACTCTTGAAGGAAAGTAATCTTCCTGTCCTTTTCTCAAATTACACAATTGAAAATTAATTTAGATACTCTGGAGCTCATCCAGCTGATCAGCCAGTAAAGAGAAAACAGGAAGTGGGAGATTCTAGCTTAGCTGGATCATATCCAGGTCTTCATAAAGAACTGACTATCTCTTTTTGGCTGACATGTGAAAATTCTTTCAGCAAGAGCATTTATCTTGAACTTGTGTAAATATCAAAGCTATGGTTTTAGCTCCAACTGCCCCTTAAAACCAGTATATTCAGGTAGCTAGGCCGTAGCATTGTAAACTCACACCACTGACTCACCTTTGCTTGGCAGAAGTCAGTTTTTCCCCTAGGTCGATTTTTTTTCCAGCCTTAAAAAAAAAATCCCTTTAATGAAACAGATATGACAACTGAACTCGATTACTGTCTCCACCAGAGGCCTTTACAAGTCAAGTTATCCAACCTTTAAAATGTGTGACCTGAAAGCTGGGTGCTTGATAAAAAGAAAAACATTTCCAATACCGAAAGAGGATGAGATGAGGCGGATGTGCGGGTAGTGTCACATTTTACTTACAGATTACATCCTAGTCTTCCAGTTATCGTTTCCTGGCACTCCATGTCCCCAAGACAGTGTCACCACCCCCTGAGGACTCTCTTTTTTCTTTGCCTAGGCTCTTTTTACTGGGGAGTCTTGAGCTTCCATCAGCAGAAGCCGGGCGTTCTGAGACAATGACCCTCCATCTCTCCGGCGCTAATCACACACTGGGTCCCTCAGAACACGAATGGCTCTCTCATTCGGTCACTAAAAAGATCCGCTGTCCCCGGACACAGAAAAAGTCGCCACTTTTCTTCAAGTAATTCCTCCCTTGAACTTCCCCCAACCCTCTTAATGCGACGAGACCTCACCCTTAGGTAACCGCAACTACTTCCTTACCAGCTTCCTGCCCCCGGGGGGCGCCTACCGGAGCCCAGCGCGAGGCCTGCTCGCTGCCAGCTCTGCGGCTATCCCTGCGGGGTGAATCTAACATGGCGGACAGAGACAGGGCCTAGTTCCCCGGGTCTCTGAATTTCCGACAAGATGATTGGCTTTTCCTAATTG
This sequence comes from Tarsius wallacei, assembly GCA_963574415.1. Taxonomy (NCBI): domain Eukaryota; kingdom Metazoa; phylum Chordata; class Mammalia; order Primates; family Tarsiidae; genus Tarsius; species Tarsius wallacei. The sequence continues at coordinate 17,542 of CAUYQG010182401.1, forward strand.
TCCCTCAAAACTATCACCCCCATTTATTGGTCAAGTCTTCCCTGAAGGGGGCGGGGCAGAAGCAACCTGAACTCACACAACAATAACAAACATTTGAGCCGAGGGGCGGGACTAAGAGTGCGCAGGCGTGGGCCAGGGCGGATTTCCCCTTCCCAGGCAAATCGCCCCCCTCTTTATTCCCTCAGATCACTGACCTTAGGACTACTTGTCCGAGACGCGTGGGGCTGGATGGGAATTGCAGTCTTCCTAGGACTTGTAGGTTCTTTAGCCTAGTCTCCGTTCTCAAGATACGAAAACATAACACCACTCCAATCCATAGCTGTTGAATGCATAACCGCGCGAAGGTCTTCAATCTGGCAACTGGGTTTCTGTGAGGATTGTGCCCGCTTCCGGTAGCAGAAGCGGCTCTTCATAAGACTACAGTTTCCAAGGAACACTGGCCGTTTCCTTCCGTTCCGTAATGCATGCTGGAAATCGTAGTTTTCCCCCCCACAAGCCTTTTATTTATATAAACTGGAGACTTCCATTGCGGCGGAAAGAATGAGGGAATGGGCCTTTTCTTACGACTGCTTAGGACACTATCTTGCACTCATATTCGGGCCACAGACGGTGATTCTGATCCTCGTACAGGAATTACTGTGACGTCATAAGCCGCCAATGGCTGCGTAGAGGCAACGGGGCGGACGCCTAAGAGAAAACTCTGCTAGAACTCCTCTTCTTCCGTCTCTTTCTGATTACGTCATGAAGCGAAAGACTGGATGACCAATCCAGAGCCTCGAGAGACTCGGCTCTTTCTGGCCGCCCCTTCCGCCAACGTATCTTGGTTTCGCATTCTGAGAGGCTATCTCTTAGAGGCCTCGGCCGGTTTCCGTGGCAACAGAAAAGCGCGGGAATTATAGATAAATTGAAACTGCGGCTGCGCGGCGTGAGTTCGCTGAGGATTTCTGGACCAAGGATAGGCCAGGGGGCCTCTCAGGTAACTGGGCCCAGGAAGCCCGGACGGTTTGCTCTGGGTGAAGAGCCCTGGGGAAGGGAGAGAGGCCCGAGGGGTATGCTGGGGGACGGGCGGGAAACAGGTGTGGGGAGGGTGGACTCCTGAGGGAGCACGAAATGGGTATTTATCGGCCTGAGGGGTGGAACCTGAGAGGCCTAAGACGTTGTGAACCTGGAAAAAGTCCTGGGGAGAGGGAAGGTTTGTGGGTCGCAGGGGGGGCACTGAGGATCAGGAAGGGGGTACATGGTGTGTCCGAGGAGAGTCCTGGTGAACTGGAATGTGGCTTGAGGGGACACCATCAGTGTAAGAATAGTGGCCGGCATATAAGAGGGAGAGCCTTTGAGAAGAAGAGGGACAGGAATGTGTCTGGGAAGGGGCGGAGACAGGATTTTGTGGAAGGGAAAACCCTTAAGAACTGGATCCGTACACGCTTCTGAGAAGGAACAAGAAGGAAGTAGAGGAGCGTTTGTAGTAATAGATGAGCTGCGAGCAGGGATGTGCTTGAGGAGGATCCTGGGATGAGGGTAGATCAGGGGAAGGATAGGGGTGGGCAAGCCTTGGTTTGCGTTGATTTTGGCTTTAAACAAGAAAAAACAGCCAAGATGTTGGAGAAAGCTGAAGCTGCCACCACCCACTTGGTCAGTCACTCCAGTGGCTTTCCCTTTCTTGGAGAAAGTAAAAGAACAAAGAAAGAAGTTCTATGTGGAAAGAAGTAGAGAATTCAAATTGTCTAAGAACAAAGAGCAGTTCCTAGAATCTTTAAAAATAAAGGCTTCCAGCCGGGCTCAGTGACTCAGCCTGTAATCCCGCCCTTTGGGAGGCTGGGGTGAGTGGATTGCCTGAGCCCACGGGTTCGAGACCCGCCTGAGCAACTTGGCGAGACCTAATCTCTACAATAAATCAAAAAAAAATTTAGCCAGGCGTGGTAGCGCGTGCCTGTAGTTCCAGCTTCTTGGAAGGCTGAGGCGGAAGGATCGCCGGAGCCCAGCAGGTCGAGGCTGCGGTGGCTGGGAGTGTGCCACCGCACTGCAGTCTGGGCGACAGAGACTCCAACTCAGGAAAAAAAAATGAAAGACTGAACAACTTTAGATTTAATTTTCATTTTAAAATTTTCTTTTCAGCCGGGCTCGGTGGCTCAGCCTGTAATCCCGCGCCTTTGGGAGGCTGAGGTGAGTGGATTGCCTGAGCCCGTGGGTTCAAGACCCGCCTGGGCAAGCGAGACCTCATCTCTACAATAAATCAAAAAATTAGCCGGGCGT
>CAUYQG010182402.1:0-14302 GCA_963574415.1 Tarsius wallacei
TTTTTTTATTATTATTATTGTGAGATGAGGGCTCACCATGTTTCCCAGACGGGTCTTGAATCCCTGGGCTCAGGTAGTCCTCTCGTCTCCGCCTCCCAGAGTGCTTGGATTTGGATTACAGGCGCGAGCCACCGCACCCAACTGCAAATCACCTTTAATTGCAGTCCCTCCATAATGGAATTCATAGGACTTCACGTGCTGCCATGTGCAAAGAAAGAGTTTGTTCTAAAAGTCCACATTTGTGGCTGGGCAGATGTAGACAGTACGTCCATGGCTTTGCTGTGTTGCTGCAAAGCACTACCCAAAGCACAGAGTACCGTATTTAGAAACGTGAATTTCTAGACTATTTTTCTGTTAAAATATAGGTTGTGCAGGTGGACACTCTTATTGAATGTGTGAAAAAGAACACCATAGGTGAAACCCTTCGATAAACAATAGAAGGCAAAAGTAACTCGTGGATACATTTGATTTGGGGACGAGGCAGGACTGTTTTGGCGTTGCAGTTGTTCCTGCGGGAAGCGTCAATACTCTCTGTTTATAACAGCATGAGAATGTATACACTTATTCCAGCAACTGCTATTAAAAAGCATCCACTATGTGGATTTATGACATACCCTGAACACTCTGTCTGTCTTGCTCCACGACGCTTGCATTTGAGTAGGGAGGGAGGCAGGCAATGAAGATACAGGGGCATCTCTTCCCTGGACGTCTGGACACGTGGGCCTTGTTTGTGTGTCGGTGGGTGCAGACGGTCGTGGTGGGTCATGTGCGTGTGGCCACCGTTCCGCAATGTGTGTGTACGAAGCACATCCCGGGTATGCTCCCCTTTGTTTGAAGTGCGATATCGTGGGTACAGGGGCAAGCGCTGGCGACCAGCAGAAGTCTCTCTGGGGCCGTTGGGGGTGGCGCTTGAAGGTGGTCGGCATTTTGAGGAGAGTGGGGCCTGGCTCCTCCGGGGGAGGGGCGCTGCGTCCTTCCCGAGCGGAGGGGACAGAGAGTGGGCAGCTCGGGATCCCCGGCAGCGCTTCCCTTCCCCGCGGTCGCACGTGGCCAGGCGGCCCTGTGCTCTGCCCACTTGTCCTCAGCCAGCATGCGGGCCCGGGGGCATCTGCCTTCCGAGATGGGGCGATGGGAGGCACGGGCTCTGCTCTCCAGATGGAGCCTGTCGGTCGGACAAGCAGCTGGAGCAGAGGACGGAGCGCTGTCGGGCGGCGGCCGGAAGCACAGAGGGGCCCCTCCGCAGACGCCTGCGCACTTTTAATTCTTGGCGGGGAAATGCCGGGCAGCGGGTTGGCTGGTGGGGGCACCGCCAGCGGGCCACTGCCTGGGGGCACCTGTCAGCTCTCCTGGTAACCAGGGGTGTTCGCAGTGAGGGGAAGAGAGAGGACGGCCAGAGGGAGGAGGGCCGGAGAGGGGAGGGCCGGAGAGGGGAGGGCTGGAGAGGGGAGGGCCGGAGGGAGGAAGGCAGGAGGGAAGAGGGTCAGAGACAGGAGGGCCAGAGAGAGGAAGGCCAGAGGGAGGAGGGGCGGAACTAGGAGGGGTCAGAAACAGGAACGTCAGAGGAGGCAGGGACACAGGGAGTGCCAGAGAGTGGAGGGTCAGAGAGAGGAGGACCAGAGCCGTCTCTGGCCTGCGGGCCATAGTGGTGAGACACTGCCCCAGCCAGGGCTGTTCATCTCTGGGCCATGACTGCAGGCCTCTGGTCCCCAGTTCACCTGTGCCCAGAGGGACTTAGAGGTCAATATCGCGTCGCCAGGACGGAAAGCCATTCTCCAGCGCCGAGGCTTTCCTCATTCATTGCCCACAGCTCCTCCGGGCACCCATGTTGCCAGATGACCTGCTTTTCTCTTTGGTACATGCTTTGTGAGCCTTAAGCCGGGAGAACCGTTTTCACTTCGTTCGTGTTAGAAGCTGGATCTTTCCTGGTCAGACACGGTGTGATGAGCGTGGCCTGTGCGTATGCACGGTGCTTGGAAGGGTGCTCTTTGGGGAGCAGGCCTGTCCATTAGGGCAGGAGACGGGGCGGGCGGGTGGAGTGGGTGGTGGGGCCTTGGTGAGGCCGCAGAGTTTCCCGACACCGTGACCAGATGTGGTGTTCTACGCAGCGTTATTTATTTCCTTGGGGCTTTATTGTACCCAGTCTTCTAAAGAGTCTATTTTCCAGCTCCTTGACCCCACCGGGAATGTTTATTTGCTCACTAAGGACTCCGTGCGTGTCCTCAATGACGAATGAACGTCCCTACCGTCACGTCTGAGAAGCCGCTCAGGAGAAGTGGCTGTTGCCTCGCTTTGATCCCAAGGAGGTTTTGGCTCTTGTTCTGCAACATTTGGAAAGTAAATAACCTTCGATGTAGGTGTCAGCATGAACAACAAACACGCTGCCAGTGTGGAATTGTCAGACGCTTCGTTTGCATGAAGGAGCATGACGCAAGGGACTCCAGCCGCCAGCGCCTTCTTCCTCGGCTTCCCGTGGGCCCCTGCTTGCCTGTCCCGAGTGGTGGCTTTGAGCCTGCAGGTGGCCCGTCCCGCACCCGGATAGACTCTGGCAGCAGTAGGCTGGCCCCGGGGACACGGGCAATGCTGTTCTGGGGACGTTGACAGAGGTGGTGTCAGCTCACCTCGTCTCCAGCTCTGAAACATTCCAGGGCAATCCACAAGTTCCCTCTCTGCACGGGCCTTGGTAGAACCGAATGGTGGCAGTGGGAGGAGGCAGTGGCCGCTGGGGATGACGTCTTTGCGCTAAGGGCAGCCCCGGGCTGTCATCTCCAAAGAACGACACAGAAAAGTAAGAGAAACAAACACATACGGTGACGTTTGGAAAAGTACCAAGAGTCTTCCATTTGGAAATAAGACCAAAAACACAAATGGTCCCAGTTCTCCAGCGAGAATACGGAACTGCTGTCTAACATGTGGGCGTCCTCCTGGGGGCTAACGTGCCTGTGGGGCCCTTGTTTCCTTTTTGTTGTTGTTGTTGTTGTTGTTGTTTTGAGTTGGAGTCTCATTCTGTCGCCCAGACTGGAGTGCAGTGGCCGCTCCCGGCCACCGCAGCCTCGACCTGCTGGGCTCCGGCGATCCTTCCGCCTCAGCCTTCCGAGTAGCCGGAACTACAGGCGCGCGCTACCACGCCCGGCTAATTTTTTTATTTTTGTAGAGATGAGGTCTCATCAAGTTGCCCAGGCAGGTCTCGAACCCGCGGGCTCAGGCATTCCACTCACCTCAGCCTCCCAAGGCGTGGGATTACAGGCTGAGTCACCGAGCCCAGCTTCTTGTTTCCTTTTGAAGATTTTGTGTGGTGTATATTCACTGCCATTAACTCCGTTATTGTCATGTAAATTAAAACATCTATAAGATGTGGACATATTTTAAGCTTTTGAAATAATGAGAACATACCATTTTCCCTTATTCTTTTACACAGTAACAATAGAAAGAAAAAAATTGTTTGAATACAGAATTAAAATATATTTTCTATTTTTGTTTTGAAATGTGATCAAATAGCAAATTTGTTACAATCAGTTGTTCACACAATCAGTAACCAGTGATATGTTTATGTCAGTATTGAATTTTAAAATAACTATCTAAACACTTAAAAATATTTTTTCTAATTAGATAAAAACTCCCTTTTAGGCTGGTCTCAGTGGCTCAACCTGTAATCCCAGCACTTGAGAGGCAGAGGCAAGTGGATTGCCTGAGCCCATGGGTTTCGAGACCAGTCCGGACACCTTGGCGAGACCTCGTCTCTACAAGAAATCAATAAACTAGCCGGGTGTGTTTGCACACACTTGTAATTTTGGCTGCTTGGAAGGCTGAGGCAGAAGGGTCGCCGGAGCCCAGCAGGTCAATGGTTGGGTGGTTGTGAGTGTGCCCCGGCACTCTAGCTTAGGCGACAGTGAGATGCCGACTCAAAAAACAAAAACAAAACAACAAAATAAACCTCCCTTTTACAAATCTCTCCCATGGTTTCTTTAAATTGAAAACGCGTTAGTTAGTGCATATGAAATACAATTCCATTAATAATACACATATACCACATATACCCTTTAAAGCAGTTATTTGAGCAAAGCAGCGTAAATGTATAAACTCAATGTTTATACATTTAAACTTTGATTGTTAATTTGACAAGCTATTTCACACTCAATAGTCAAATGTAGCAAAAATGTTCTATCTGTAGCCACATCTCAGCTTCTTTTAAAATAAACACATTCTCAAGCTGTGTGACTCTATCTCAAGTGCTAAGTTCACTAACAGACCAATAAACTAGTTTCTGGAAGCCAAATTACGTTTTGAAAGCAAAGCATTCTCTAAAAAAGATGGAGACATGAGCCACGTGACATGAAACTTGCTGACGCCAGCCCACTTGTGGGAGAAAGTTCTCTTCCTCTGTGGTTCCGTAACAAAATTATTCACTGATCTCTCACTGCTCAGTCACCAAATCAGAGGAGTGTGTGATCTTAGAGCTTTTGTTTTCAATATCACATTTTTTTCATTTTGTTTTCACCATCACGTCTTCATAGAAATCTGAGCTTAGAATCAAATGTCGTGCTCGCATGGTCTGGCTCCCGCAGAAACAAAGGCGCTGCGCATCAAAGGCAGTGTCTCTGCGTTTGACAGCGTGACGTTCCCTTTTCCTTCCCGTCATCCTTGAAAAGTTCCAACAGTGCATCCGCGCCCCTCTTTCCCAGAGCCAGTGCGTTGTTCATGGCCTCTTACGCCTGGCCCGCAAAGCCATGGTAGCCGCACACACAAGGAACGTAGCTGTCTGGAAGTCAGGGCCTTCTGGTCTGGTGGTGCCTAGGCCCTCGGGGTGGAGATCCGTTGGGTCCTGCCCCCTTGGCCCGCCTGCGGGACCCGCTCACGGGCGCGGATGGTGGTGTCCAGGAGACCAGGGAGATGCCACGCTGCGAGGTCTCCATGTCCACGTGGGGCTGTGGATGCTGCTGGGACAGGAGACCTGACGCGGATACACCCTCAGCACTGGAAAAAGAGATGGGAAACACCCTCTCGGAATCAGGCCACCTGCTGCAACGCAGAGCTTATCGTTTCGGCTGAGGGGCTGCAAATTCAGAAGCACGCGGGGACCGAGTGAATGAGGTTGGTGTGGATGGGCTGCGCCAGCCGGAAGGTCACGCCACCACGGGGTCACGTGTCCTTCATGGTTTTATTGCTATTTTATTTAGCTTCAAAGCACCTGCACAGGTGAGTCCCGTGGGCATGCGTGTGACGGTGAACTGTGGGCTTTGCTGTTCAGTCGCCCAAATCGTGGGCACAGTACCCAGCCGGTAGCCTTCAGCCCCCCATCCCCTTAAGAGTCCCCAGTGTCTGTGGTCCCCATCCTCATGTCCCTGAGTGGCCAGGGTTTAGCTCCTGCTTAGAAGTGAGGACTGGCGGCCTTTGGTTTTCGGTTTCTGCTGTGTTTTTAAACCAGTCCTGCTGACCTTACCCCTGACTCCCACTTCTGACTTCTTCGAGAAGGCCCAGCCAGTCTTTAACCTCTTTTGCAGGCTTCTTAAAACCGTGGGGGGTGGACATATTTTTGTCAAGTCCAGGAAACATGAAATTTCTTCCAGAAACAACTGAGTCAAATTAAAAATGTTGACAGTAGATACATTCCTTCACTTGATGAGAGGAGGACATTTTAATATTTTCTTAAGCCAAATTTCATTATATATAAAGTGTACACATTCAATCTGTGTATAGGAGTGTTAAATGTAAATATTAATTTGAAAATATTTGGAAGACGTGCATTCACTGTTTTCACGTGAGAGAGAGCAAATCCAAGCAAACACTGAGCCCTGTGTAGGCAGAGAGGTCTCCTGTCAGTCCCCTGGCCTCCGGTTCCCAGTGCCGTCACCAGTCTAGCGATACGTGAGCAAGAGAGTGAGACAAGACCGGCACCAGGACACAGGCGGCAGACTCCGGGCATTAGCCAGGTAGAAAGAACTTGGGAGTGGTCTGGGGCTTGGGGCTCTGTCAGGGAAGGATACACGCAGATAGACTGGTCGGGGAGCAGGGCCTGGGGTCTTGGTTGCCAGATTGTATAGACAGGTGCTGGAGGCTAGCCATAGCACCGTGTCTGACCGAGCTTTGTGACCTTAGAGAGGCGTCTTGGCGTTTCTGACCTTAGGGGGTGTCACCTCTGGGACACGTGATCCTTGCCTGTTGACTTAGTGAAGTGGGCAGGACAAGGGAGTTCTGTAGCTTCTAATCACCTCAAGGCCTGTGTGTGTCCACATGCGTGATTTCACTGCTTCCTGTTAAGAACTTGTAGGCGTGCTGGTTCCGCCGTGTCTCTCTCAGATGAGGAGACTTTCACCCCGAGAAGGTCACATCGAAGACCCTATGCATGCTCAGACAGAAGCGGCTCACCTGGGACTTGATCCCAAGTCTTCAGGCTTTTAGAGCAATGCGTTCCCCAGCGTAAACCAAGAGGTGAGATGAAGACTGGGTCCTGGTTCCGACTCTGCTCACGTGGGTGCCCACATTACGAGGCTGAGAGGAGGCCGTCGGCTGTTTTTGCGTGTTTGGTTGCTTTTGTTTTAATCCCAAGTAATTCCCGTTTGTAGCTAGGATTGAGAACCACTAGTTTACAGTCTAAGAAGCCAAGGTTTATTTTCCTCTTACATTATGTTCATAAAAATCCTAGTGAATGTTGGTTGCTCTTAGGGCTCTCATTTATAAGCTCACACAGTTCAAACACATCCATCCGTCATACAGAAATACGGTTTCTGTGCCAATTATCCATCCCAAAACAGGCCTGGGCATCCAGGAGAGAGGCAAGCATGATACCAGTCACAGGGGAACGCAGGAGGATGCCCTTCCAGGGTGGCTTTCTCCGGGTTCTGGTGTCAAGCTCCAGAGGAACGACGGGCGTCTGCCGGCCTGCTCCCGGGAACGTGGCTTCATGCTGTGAGGTCCCTTCACCCTTCACCCTCGTTCTTCTGCAGAAGTTTCTGAGTGACACGGGGAAGGCTCTGGGTTAGGACCGCCAAGCCCAGCGAATGAAATGCGTGTGTTTAAGGGAGTCAGGTGGCAGTGGTGCTCCTAAGAGCTTGGCTCTCACCTCAGTCTCTGGGCCCAGGCTGCAGCCTCCGTCCCCCATGAGTGAAGGTGGCTGCGCCGTCTGCAAAGTTAGAATGTCATCCTTCTCTTCTTCAGAGACACTGACCTAGCGCAGACCTCCCTCTGGATAGCCTGGGAGGAAGCAAGCCTGGGAAGAAACCACAGAGCCACATCAGTGCTACCACACCGTGGGAGGCTCCATGGGGGAGGCTCCGTGGGGCGCTGACTCTGGCCTCGAGAGTCGCTTGCGGAGCCGCAAGAGTGGAGCTGAGAAGAAGTCAGCCACGGGGACTCCCTGCATCCTCAGTCCAGCCTTCCCACGGATACTACACTGAAAATGAAAACGGGGACAGTGGGAGTGAGACGTTGGCTCTTTCTTCTGTTAAAAAGTGTGAAGACTGCAAGTTCGTGCTCCGTGCACTGTCTGAGACGACCCTTCGGTGCACGCGGCCGCTCCTAGGAGGCCAGGGCCTGACACAAGAAGTTTCCCCTTCGTGCAAATTGATTTTAAGGGATCACACGCTAAATTTTAGGTACGAGTAAATTCAAATGCAGAGCCCACCAATGGCAAAATTGACTGTCTTTTTAGGAAGCTAAAGCGAACATTGATAAAGCCAAGTTCCTATTTATAGCCTGACAGTCCCTGAAAACGTCTAGGACTGGATGGCTGCACTCTAACTAGAGTATTGGGCCGGGGGAGAACATGAGAAATTTAACTGGGAAAGATGCTTTCAGAGACCCTCTTCGCAGAAACGAGCTTCACTCTTGTGTCTCGAGAACCCCAAAGCAGACAGGAGAGCGGGGCAGTGGACCTGATTCTATCCAGAGCATAAAATCCCCACAGCCGAGGGTATACCAGAAGCCAAGATGGAGCTTATGTCATTTCGTCTTGCAGCTTCCTCCAAATCAACGGAGAGATGTTAATTTCCAGAGAGAGCCATTAATTGCATCGTTCAGGAAAACTGCGCATTGCTTTCCATTGAGATGTGCCCAAATTCAGTGGTATTGTGAAAACCTGTATAGTCTTATTTATTTTAAGTCTCAGGTTCCGTGTTCAGAACAGTTGATCCAAGATCCTGATAGATGAAAAATAATTTATGACAACCTTTTATGATAAGACCAAGATTTATCAATCTAGCGTCTACCTACGTAAATATAGAATTCCATGTGGACAGTAGTGGCGAGCTTTAAGTGAATAGAGGGGAAAAGCCCATAATGGATTGGGTCTGGTACAGCCTTTTGTCGTGAGTGGAGCGGTTAATGTAATGTAAGCACTCCCGAGTAATCAGATGGCTTCTGATGAGTGAATTGAAATGTCATAGCAGAAGTAATCCACTATACATTTTATTATAAATTTCTGTGGGTAGATTTAAATTCATTTTCCGACTCATTTAATTTATTTAATCAAAACAAAATCTAAGATGCATGAAAAAAATCAATTTTGGTCATAAGAGATTTACCCAATATCTGTATTCATTTCTGATTTTTTTCTTTTCCTCATTAGTTGACTGGGCTGTAATTTGCACAGTCATTCTTTATAGCTGCCTTTCTGGCTTCTGCTAAAGGTAAGAAAACTATGTGCCTCAAGTGTATGCAGCAATCTGGTATTTTTGTGTGTGAACTAGAAACATCCCAGCGTGCTCAGCAGCCCTGGTCAGGTGTGTCTTCGACGTGATTTGTCAGACTTCAAAGATGAGTCACATTTTTGCAAAACTGAATTTGCAGGATACAGTCCATTAGAAATATATGCGACTATTTGATTTCTGTTGTTTTGCTACCTAAGATCTTACCTACCTAAGATCTAAAGCAAAGATCATCATGGCCTTTGGTGAGACTGTTTTGTCGAAACACTTGCTGAAAATACAGTGATTAGGAGCAAAAGGGAGTCAGTGCTGACAGCATGTTGTGAGCTCTGGAGCTCTGGATTCGGCAACTGCGATGGAATACACCACTGCTCCCCAGCTTGACTTCTCGGGGCTCTAGTTCTGCTTCAGTTTAGATCATGGATCCCTTTTCCATCATCAACTGATTTCAACAAACAACTATCTCGTCCCGTCGTCCTGGCTCAGAACAAATGATTCCGGAAACTGACAACTTAGCAGCCATGCCAGTGTGGGAGAGCCAGTTGAAGTCCAGAGGTTTCCAGATTGTTTCGATGACGAGCATTTGACGTGTCATGAATCAGAAAGATAGATACAGGAATGTTTTAATTATTGAATGATTTTGCTATTGTAGACTCCAACAATCTCCTGAACAGCTAGTTGGTGGCTTCCATGTGCTTTTAGCTCCATGTTGTCTTTGTGTGTTGTTTGCAAATGATGGACTTAACCTTGTGGTCTGGAAGCATTTTGTGAAGCCAGTTTTATAAATGTCTTTGAAGAAACAGAAAACCTCACATCCCTGTCTCTAATCCAGGACACAAGAGAAAGTGAATGAGGGTGTTTTGTGTGTGTTTTGTTTTAACTTTTGTCTTACCTTTCAATTCACACATAAGCCAGTATGGAAGGAGTCATGTCGTATGTAGAAAATAGAAACCTAGATCTCGTTTGAGATTTTTGGGTGAGTGTGCCTAGACAAGTCAGGTAAGTCATCGTTTTTGTGTTCGGGCCCTAAAGCAGCAGTCCCCAACCCTTTTGGCACCAGGGGCCAGGTTCGTGGAAGGAAATTTTCTACAGATGGGTGGCGGGATCATCAGGCATTAAACTCTCATGAGGAGCGTGCAGCCCAGACCCCTCACATGCGCAGTTCACAAGAGGGCTAGCACTCCTGTGGGAATCTAATGCCACCGCTGATCGGACACGAGGCAGAGCTCAGGCAGTGGAGTGATGGGGAGTGGCTGTCAATACAGAGGAAGCTTCACTAGTGCGCCCCCGTGTGCAGCCTGGTTCCTAACAGGCCACGGATGGCTACCAGTTCACTGCCCCAGGGGTTGGGTAGCCTTGCCATAAAGTACAGGAGAGATTTGTCTCACAAGCTGAAGACTTTAATGTCTGCATACTTTCTAGGTTAGACTGCAACTGTCTTGAGTGGAGAGTACACCCCACTTGCACTATGGTGAGTGAAAGTGTCTGCCTTGAGCTGAGAGGAAACAGTCCTCCCTACCATGAGATGCAATTGAGACCCAAACGTCACAGTCAGTATGGCAGCTACCCATGGAAATGATTCAACACACACGTTAAAAATTCAGAAATCTCAATTATCACCAGATCTATAAATCGGTGACCTTTATTCCCTTGTCTGATGGCTTTTGGAGTTGTGCTTAATTTCACAGCTGACAGTACAGAGCTTATCTTCATTTCTTAAAATGTCTAACTGGGGCCCCACAGCTGTCTTCCACGCAAGAAAATGCCTCTTCTGTGGAAATGCGATGGCCTAGCCGCCCTCCTTCGGGTCACGATTACAGGAGCAAGATTCAAGTTCCAGTGTTCAGTGTGTCACTCAGAGTGAGCTAAGGATTCTATGCTCACAAACAGTCTCAAAATCTTAGTGTTTTAAAATACAGCCATTATGCATATTCACACACTCATGGCGATGTTTCCATACGTGTCATGCCTCATGATCAGATCGGGCCACAGGGTATCCATCATCTCAAACTGGCATGATTTCTTTGTGTCGGGAACATTCAGACTCTTCCTTCCAGCTACTTGGAATGATAGCGTGTGAGATGTTAACCTCAGTCATCCACAGTGCTATGGAACAGGGGTTTCCAATCCCAGGCCGTAGACCTGGAGCGGTCCATGGCTGTTAGGAACTGGACCACACAGCAGGAGGTGAGTTCCTGGCCGGCTAGTGAAGCCTCCTCTGTTTTTACAGCCACTCCCCATGGCTCGCATTACCGTCTGAGTTCTGCCTTCTGTCAGATCAGCGACGGCATTAGAGTCTCCTAGGAATGTGAGCCCTGTTGTGACCTGCATCAGAGGGATCTAGGTTGCACGTGCCTTGTGAGAATCTCATGCCTGGTGACCTGAGGTGGAGCTGAGACATGGAAAGCGGCTGCAAATACAGATCAACGGCAGCAGTGAGGTTGGACGGCACATCTCCCCCACCCCGCCAGACAAACAGTCTCCCACGAAACCCGTCCCTGACGCCAAAAAGGTTAGGGACGTCTGAATGGAATTCTCCTGTCTAGCTGTTCCCAGCCTCTCTCCACCCTACCTCCCCCTCGCCTTCCCCAGTCTCTAGATCAGTGGCTTTAAAAGAAAAAAGGTCTAGGCTCCTTAGGCTTTGTGCTTACCGCAGGCTGGGGGAGCCTTTCTCTGGCGTAAGTGCCGGCCCCCTTCCAGATCCAGGGTGAAGGAGCATTGACAGACACCAGAGGGGAGGGAGGCGAGGTCTGGAGGCTTCCGTGCCAGCCCGCCATGACACCGTCACGACCTTTCACAGTCCCTAGGCTCAGCAGGTCCCATGCCACACAAAACCAGAGAGGCCAGAGGCAACCTGGCTGTGTTTCTGGAAGGAGGGAACCTCCACAGACATGGGCAAGCCGTGACAGTCCAGTGACCACGCATCCAAGACCCAGTACAGCTCCCACTGCACCCCGCTGGCCCACCCGTTGGCTGGCCCACCCGTTGGCTGGCCCACCTGGGCTCTGTGTTGACCTTTGGAAACTGATCTGGCAGCAGCCCTTTTCTTCAGCAGAGTTCTCCTCTACGTGTTATTGATGTGTTTTTGTTTCAAGGTGTTGTATGTTGGGTCCAAGCAAACACTCATGAATATGCCATCAGCAACTCAGTCTAATAATCATGACATCGATGCAACAGGGCTGAGATGCACTTGAGATTCTTCCAGGGAGTCTTTCAGGGAGGTGTTCTGATGATGCCTGAGACTTGGTTTCTGTGACTCGCCTGTCACCTGACAAGTGGTCGAGAGGAGACTGTGAGCCACAGAATCCTAACAACATAAGGGTGATGGGGAAGTGTCACAAGACATAGCATCCATTTCTTGTATTTCAACAAGATTGCGCACAAGTCATTATGTAGCAAGCCACCGAGGCAGGAGGGCAGACGGAAGACGTGTGTTCTCGAAACTGTTCGAATCATTTTCCCCTGGAGCAAGGCTGACCCTTGCACCCCTGCAGGGAGTGTGGCCGGGGTCTGTCCAAGAAGAGTAAGCTTATTTTTTGGCCTTCTTTTTGGCTAAATTTCTGGCACATCTTTTCTCTTTACCGCGGTTTTCAGAGGAATCTACTTGGAAGTCTATATTTATCTGATTTGCCAAATTATTACTATTTAAGTTCATAGACTTGCTGACTAAGAATAATAATAAAATATGGTGCTGTAGGGAGAAGACCAAGGATCATATTACTGTGGTTCCTGGAGTTTACGGCCAGTCTTCCAGGCCTCAGTTGCCTTTTCCCTACGAAGGAGGAAACGAAGTCAACCTTTCACAAACTAATCACGTGAACTGGTCGCTATGCAAAGGGCAGTCTTAGAACACAACGTGAATAGAAGCATGGCGAGTGTAACTGTGTATCAACTGGCACACAATCTTAAATGGAAATCGGATTTCATTATGCAGACCACATTGACTTTATCTGATCAAACTGCTCTCATGCATTTGGGTCTCAAGGTCTGAGGGGGGATGGCACTCGGTGAGGAATTCCAACAAGTCTGGGCTTTGCTTAATCAAATTTTGCAGTGTCGGACCGAACAGCCAATGCTTAGGAAGTTGATTTGTTCGTCTTTCCTTATCTTTTAGATGCTTAATCGAATAAAATCATAACATTTCAAAGCTAGAAGTGACTTCGAGTGTCTATCCTCTAATCCTTTCACCTACTTAAAAAAATAAAACACTGGGCCGTTAGCAGTTAGGAATTTTATTCAACCGCTAGTAAAAGGTTTCCAAATGTTAATGTCACATGCAAATTATAAATGTATGCACCCAATTTTTCGCGAGTTTCTTGGCTTTCTCTACATAATTCCATGTTTGCAAGGCTTGCACAGCATCTTATTTATAGAACAGTAAGAATGACATTCAACCTGAGAAGCTGCTTGGAAAAAAATAAGAAGGGGCAGAGGGGAGGTGGCTGGCGAGGCTGTCCCCTCCTCAGAAGAGCAGTGCTTTCTGCTAGGAAGCAACACTGTCCAGTTTTCATCCCCAGACCCGCGTTGCACGGAAGGCTGGGTGATGTCGCTTTATGGCTGGTCACATGACGCATTCCCCCGAATCTCAAGTTCTAGTAATAAAAAGAGAAAGGAGAATATAGATACTGCATGAAGAACATCTGCCACGAGGGCCTGTCACACCGTTGTGATCCACATTCCGGGTCAAAGTCTTCCTGTGACTTCTGCTTGCTGTATGTCTGGGCTGAAATCTCAGCTAACCAGGTTTCTCATTTGCAAGAGACCGTCTAAATTAAAATCACGCGTTCAAAAATAAAACTGAATTAAGTGCCAACCGGGGCCCACCATTTACACAAATGACTTAGCATCTGTGAGCGGCGGTGCTCTCATCTACAAAATCATGATGGTGCCTCTTTACAAGGTCAAGTGCTAAATCAGTTAACACACGTAAAGTACCTTCCTCCACGCAGCGCTGGGAGGGTAGTCATCACCCTGCAAGTTGTGTGTGCCACTGTCAGGCGGCCGATAGGCTTGGCTACGTTTTATGATCGAGAAATGAAAGGTGATTGATGTTTTATTTCAATCAATGTCAGGGGAATGTTATTTATCAATTGTGCTTCAGGCCTTCGGAGTTGCTTCAGTGTCTTTGCGACTCTTCTGTCAGACGGCAAGGTTATAATCCATCTTCTTTCCAAGTCTACGTCTCGCCACTGTAATCTGCAGATCCGTCCTCTGGAGACATGACCAAGTCAGTGATTCTGACTGGCCTGTGCTCCGTATCCGGTGATAATACCAAGGTTAATACCTGACAGCTGACTGTGTTTCTGTGCTTCTACTTTGCATTTTAGTCTGCTCTTACCCTCTTGTGACACAGCAGTGGCCACGTCCACCAGGAACTGGGCTACGCATGTACCCCATGTGAGAAGCTGAGCCTTCGAATCTGAAGAAAGCGGAAGATGGCGCCCCAGAACTCCGGTGCATATCACGCAGACAGGATTTGAGTTGTGGAGAAATCATTGTGCCTTCATGTGTGGGTTATGAACTTCTCCCATGCCTGAAGCTGGGATTTGTGTGACAGTGACTGCAGTCACCAACCACGTAAACTCGGGGATCTCCTCGGTGAAGGGGGATCGGATTTGTCTTGGACCTGCTGTGAGTGACTGCCTGTGCTGACTGGCAGAACA
>CAUYQG010182415.1:0-18443 GCA_963574415.1 Tarsius wallacei
TAAAGGTGTGGGGTACAATTCAGGGTTAGGTATACAAACGTTCATTATGCAGGTACCCTTTTTGATGAGATGTGCTCTTCCCTCCCCTGGCAATTTCCCTCAACTGCCAGTCCCACCCACACCCCCACCCAGCAGTTTCCCGCTACTACCAATCCCTTTCTTATAGTAAAATGATAATTGTTCAACGTCCGCTGATGAGTGAGAACATATGGTACTCTGTTCTTTGTTTCTGTGATAGATCACTGAGTATGATCGACTCTAAATCTACCCAAGTTGCTGAGAAGGCCATCTGTGTGTCCTTCTTTATGGCTGCATAATATTCCATTGTGTATATGTACCACATTTTTTGATCCAGTCCAGCTCACACTCACATTTCTATGTGGTAATATTGAGTTGTGGACATTTCATAAATACTATTATTTTTAAAATGTGGCTGCCCATCAGAATTACCTGGGAGCTCAAAAAAAGAAAGAAAAAAAAAAAAGAATCCCGGGCCACACCCAAAATTCACTGAGTTAAGTATTTTTCATAATGTGCCAGAGTATCCTCATATGGTCCAAAAAGGGGAAGAATTTTTAGTGCTGGTGATGGATATGGAAAGAGAATAAAGAAAGAAGTCAAGGAGATAAAGCTTTAAAATAAGCCCAAAGTTTTACATAAATTAAAAAGTAAAGAAAGTTAGATGTCACATGAAAATTGGGATTCTTGCAAATGAAAGTCATTGGTCTAGCCTATAGATCTAAAGGTGCTAAAGCATGTTGGTATTTGCTTAGAAATTTCACCTTCTAAAAACAAATTTTCATAGTTAAATTCATAAACAGTTAGATTTTTTTTTTTTTTGAGTTGGAGTCTCACTCTGTTGCCCAGGCTGGAGTGCAACGGCATGCTCATGGCTACCCCAGTGTCGACCTGCTGGGCCCCGGCGATCCTTCCGCCTCAGCCTTCCAAGTAGCCGGAACTACAGGTATGTGCTACCATGCCTGGCTAATTATTTTATTTTATTTTATTTTATTTTATTGTAGAGATGAGGTCTCATCAAGTTCCCCAGGTTGGTCTCGAACCCTCAGGCTCAGGCAATCCATTTGCCTGGGCCTCCCAAACTGCTAGGATTACAGGCTGAGCCACTGAGCCTGGCCTACAGTTAGATCTTAATGATTTAAAATCTAGCAATAAGATTCAGAGGTAATTCTATCAGGGTTGGAATAAAAGCTACACTAAAATGTGTGAAACAAAGGACTGCTAAGAAAATATAGAGTGTCATCTTGTTTCCTCTTTTTTTTTTTTTTGATTTATTGTAGAGATGAGGTCTCACCAAGTTGCCCAGGCGGGTCTCGAACCCGCGGGCTCAGGCAATCCACTCACCTCAGCCTCCCAAGGCGCGGGATTACAGGCTGAACCACTGAGCCTGGCTTTGTTTCCTCTTTTTTATGGTGATAGTAGGAATGATGGTCAGGGAGTCTGCTAAGAAAATAAAATTTTAAAAAATTTAAATAAAATTATTTTTAGAACCCAAGAGTATTGCGCATTACAAATGACTAATTTATTCATTAAACCAGCTATTCAGGAAGATATGGTTGGTAGTAAGTTCTAATTTGTCCGTACTATATTTGAAATAATATAATAGTCAAAACTATGTTGTATTTAGATTTACTGATAATTCAGATTCACTTACCCTAAATGAATCATTTAAGAAAATTATAACTGTACCAATCTCCCTAAGATAATTCACATTTCTTTTAGATGGTGAAACAGGTTATAAACTTGATGGAAATGTAAATGGTTGTTTACATTTTTCTGAAAGAAGCAAAAATAATGCTCATTTAATGAAATTAAAATCCCTTGCACATCTTGGGATTTTTAGAAATAATTTTTACTTGGTTTTAAGGAGATTTTGTGAATGTACCAGGCATTTATTACTATGAAAGCAACCGACTTCCTTTATTCTTGCTCTCCCCTATTAACAATATAAGTTCCAAAATTCTTATTCAATGTATATGTTCATACTCTAGAAGTAATATTGCTATTTGACTAGAACTAATGGACAACTCTTTCAAAGGAATTTGTGGAGTTGGCACTTAGTTTATGAAAAACATCTCACCAGTCCCTTTAAATTAATTCACTTTCCCATCAAATAACTGGGAACCATAATAGTTGTAGGAATGAATAATTATTACCTACCTCAGGGCTTTTTTAAGGAACAATTTTTCTACATGCTCTTCACTATTAAACCACAGTCAAAGAGGTGACACTCAAGAAAACCTTGCCTATAAAATAATAGAACACCTTTGACAAAAAAAAAAAAGAAATCACAAAAGCTCAGCATGTGGACTAGAGTAGAGGTGAAAGAAGGAAGGATATGGTGAAGAGAGCAATTGACAAAAAATTTAAAAGTTTGACCTCTAGTTCCAACTCCGTCACCAATTATTTTTTAAGGCCTGGGATAAGAAATTGACTTCATGGACCACCTCTAATACTTTTGAAACTTACCACTGGGCAAGGGTAGGGGCGATTGAGCTTTGATTTGCCCTACTTTAGGTGAGAGACCAGTGCCTAGAAGGAGGAGGATGAGGGCTGTGGAATGTAAGCGTTGCATCTGTCATTGCCTCTGCTGTGACTTTTTTCGAGCCCTTCCTTGTCCTCAGCTGACACAGTTCTGCCAATAAAGAGCCATCAAATAATAGCCCTGAGCCAGTCTGTTCCCCCAATAGAAACCGAAAGGGCATGGAACACCCCTGAGCCTGGAGAGACCTACTTAATAATAAAATAAGCCTTTACTACATGCAATGTTTCTTAGACTTCAGGCCACATATGTGGAAGTTAGTGGTCTCACGAGAGAAGTAGACAGTGATCAGACATAAACTAAAAGAACACAAGACTCTGGACCCAAACCAAAAATCTCATTTCTGCTGTATGCTGTAGATGCGTCATACACTCTTTGCTAGCTATAGATTTATTGTAATACTGACAATACAAGGTTTTTTGTTAAAGTATTTCTGGTTGTTTACATCAGTAACAAAGCAGTATCTCCATTCTTCCTATCCAACCCAGAGCATCAAAAGTTCTGACAATGTTTTTCAGTCTACATTTGCATTCTCAGAGAGGTAAGAGCAGTCCTTTATCAGTGAAGTATTAACTATAAAAGACAGCTAATAAGACACAATTACTAATTGATGTGATACCTGGCATTTAGTGAGATCCCAGTAAATACATTAACTTGATTTATGATTTATTAAATAAATAAATTAAGTAGAACTATGAGAGCTGTTGGAAAAAAGGAGAGAATTAGTTATACTTGGAGATTTTGTGAATATTGTTTTTTAAAATTTTCCTTTTTAAACAAGTAATCTTTTTTGATTGCTCTGTGTTCTCAACCTCTCACTAAATCATGCCATCTTTACACAAAGGTTCAGGGGAAAAAAATTGGAAGGCTATTATGTGTGAAACTTTTTCACCTATCTTGTCTATCTTGTTCTTCCTTCTAGCCCTGAAAAGTCAATGTTGCCATATGACTATTGGTTCCCATTTTATAGATGAGTAAAATGAAGTCCAATAAGGTTAATTAATTTTTCCATGTTTACATAACAATAAGCAACAGAACCAATATTTGAACCCAGATGTAGCTGTAAGACTTTGATCCTCTCTGCAACACCCAGTTCATCTTTTCACTTTTATCCCTCATAGATTGCATGCCTAGCGATTCCCAGATCTATACTGGGAACAGCATGTTAACGTCTCTGGCAGAAACCTTTCACTTGTGCAGTCATATTTATATTAGTTCCCATCTAAAGCTATATCTGGTCTAGCCTTATCACTCCTAGGATACTGTGATTTCGTTAACGAGCCTTGTTAAATTATAACCGCAGGCACATATAACCACATAGAACATGGCAGACCTAAAATGTATCTCAAATTTTGTTTTCCAGCTGGGGGTCATCATTGGAAGAATTGTAAATTATATTGCTCATAGTCTTCCATCCATTCATTTAACAAATGTGCATTGAACTTCTAAGGTGGCAGCCATGGTTCTTGCTGCTGGGAATACAGCAGTGAACCCAACAGAGATAGTTCTTCCTCTCATGGAACGTACTTTTCCAGTAGCAAGTGGTTGCAGGGAGCAACTAATAAACAAATAAATGAGTAAAAGTACAATATGTCAGATGGTGATAAGTGCTGTGAACAAAAATGGAGCTGGGAAAGAGGATAGAGAATGATGGATCGAACCTGAAAGTGTGGTGCTATTTTATATCGGGTAATCAGACAAGACTTCTCTGATAAGGTACTGATGGAAAGAGTTAAAAGAGAGAGTGGATCCCTGAGCATTTCAGGAAGAGGGAACAGTAAGTGCAAAAGCTTTGAAGTGGGAACGTTCATGGTGTGTTCAAGTTTCTGCGGGAAAGCCAGAGTGGTCAGAACAGAGGGAATGAGGGGGAGACAGGTAGGAGATGAGGATGGAGGTAACAGGGTCGGAGGGCAGATCAGACACAGCCGTACACTTAGCACTCTGCCACTGCGCTCATCCCCAGCATTTCTTATTTTCAGAATATTTTCCATCCTCTCTGTTATCCAGTAAATAAACAGACCCTTTATATGTATGTCATCCTCCCGAGACCCTGTAGTGCAATGCTTAAATTCAGACAAAGCTATAGGGGCTCAGGTCTTGACTCTTGCATATGACTTTGGGCAAGCTACCTAAATTTTCCATGCTTCCATTTCCTCATCTGAAAAATGGAGATGGTGGTGATGATGATGATGATGGTATCACTTATGTCATAGGTCCCTTTTAAGAATCACAAGTTAGTATATAGATGGCACTTATAACAATGCCTGGCGAATAGGAAGCACCATTTAAGAGTGGGCTTGTCTTATTTATAGAGAGGATAGTGATCTACTAAAGTAAATCACAGGGTCCACTATGTCATTCTTCCCAAAAAGCATTTTCTTTTAAGAAACAACACTTTCTAATTAATAACAACAGGATCTCAGGCTTGAGAGGCACTTGCTGTATGAGTCATGGTTCTCCAGAGAAACAAAACTTACACACACTCACACACCCATACACGGGAGTGTGTGTATGATACATGCATGTATATATGTATCTATGTGTACATACAGAGATTTATTATAATTCCGGGCTCACATGATTATGGTTCCCACAATCTTCCATCTGCAAGCTAGAGAATGAGGAGAGTGGTTTAACTTAGTCTGAGTCTGAAGGTCTGAGAACCAAGAGTGCTATTGTCTGAGAGTAGGAAAAGATGTACCAGTTCAAACAGAGAGAGTGAATTTGCCCTTCTTCTGCCTTTTGAATCTATCTGGGTCCTCAGTGCACTGGGTGATATCCACTCACACTGGAGAGGACTATTTGCTTTACTCAGTCCACTGTTTCAGATGCTAATCTCTTCTGGAAACACTCTAACAGGCATATTCAGAAATAATGTTTTATCAGTCATCTGGGCATCCCTTAGCCCAGTCAAATTGATATATAAAATTAACCGGCATGAATATTTTTAAAAATTTATTTTAAAGATGTGGGGTACAATTCAGGGTTAGGTATACAAACGTTGATTATGCAGGTAGCCTTGTTGATGAGATGTGCCCCTCCCACCCCTAGCAGTTTCCCTTAACGGCCAATCCCACCCTCCACCCCCCGGAAGTTTCACACTACTGTAAATCCCTTTCTTATAGTATTATAATTGTTCAAGGTCCGCTTATGAGTGAGAACATACAACATGAATACTATGCAGTCATAAAGAAGAACAAAATCATAGCTTTTGCAGCAATGTGGATGCGTATGGAGATCATCATACTAAGTGAACCATCAGAGAAACAAAAAAACCAAAAACAGCACATTCTCACTCATAAGAGTGCCCTGAATACTAGTCACATTAGCACAAGTGTGGGGTCTGCAGTTGCTGGGCACTGCTGGGGGAGGGAGGGAAGGAGGAGGGAGGGGGGCACATGTCAACATGATGGGTTCCCTATCTGCTACCTGGGGAGTGAGGGCCAGCTAGAAGCCCAAACTTCACTCGCATGCAGCCTCCTTATGTAGCAAATCCTCACTTGTGCCCCACAACTCTAAAGTAAATAAATAAAATTAATCATCACACTTATCTAGAAAAGATTTTTAACTGGAAAAGGCTTCCCAACATGTCCCTTGCAACACACCATCATACTTCTTCTATCTACAGATAAACTGATGCTTCCCTCCACCAGAATTCTTTTTTTAGATTAAAAAATATATACAGTGTTTAAAAATAATTAGAGAGAGAGAGAGAGAGAGAGAGACAGAGAGAGAGAGAGAGAGAAGGGAGAGAGAAGATTCACCTCCCCAAGATGGGGGAGGGGACCAAAGCCAGTTAGCGCGGACACAGCCATAGCTCAAAGAGCACATTGCCACACCAGAGTCTAGCAAGGCAATGGCAAATGGCTGCTTGTGGTTGAGCCCTTTAACCATTCCCCTTGATGGGGGAAGATCATGAAGGTGATTGGGTGGTGGCCTGCGCCACGTCATCACGAAGGGGCAGGCAAGCTCAGGTACTGACGTCAGGTGATGGACAGCAGGCAGATGGGTGGGTTTGTCACATGACTGCTGCCATGGTTGGGTCTGCTCTCCACCAGAATCCTAAAGGGAATTCCTGTGCCTCATGTTTTTCTTGTTGTTGCTGTTGTTGACCCAATAGGCTTACAATTTTTAGTATCAAAACCTTCAGTTTTATTTTATGGTAGGTTGTAAATGTTATGCGTCTAAGGAGCCACACTTGCATAAAAAATAGGGCCATCCCTCTGCTGTGCACTCAAAAAGGAGAAATGGCTCCAAGCTGCAGGAGAGATGGTTCATCTTGCACATCCGAGAGTCAGAAGCAATGGA
Source organism: Tarsius wallacei (assembly GCA_963574415.1). Classification (NCBI taxonomy): domain Eukaryota; kingdom Metazoa; phylum Chordata; class Mammalia; order Primates; family Tarsiidae; genus Tarsius; species Tarsius wallacei. Next base: position 6,869 of record CAUYQG010182415.1, read on the forward strand.
GGATTGAGCTGTAAGGGGAGGGCCATTGTAGCATATGCTCATGAATAATGAATCTGACATTATACGTATGCAAATGGGACACAGCAAGCTCTAAGCTAAAACTTGGTTTCATCATTTATTCACGGCCTCTTGTATTCAGCACCTGGATAGCACTCATGATGGCAAGAGAACAAAGCAATCTGCTTGCCCTACTTGGGCTAGAGAAGACCTGCACAAAGAAGCCAGATATCTGAGACAGTGAGATTACCATCGCGAGCTCTGAAGGTAAAGGAAGGTGAACAGAATCCTGGAGGAAATGCATGCTCAGTCACCTAAAGAGTGGGCAAGTGTGAGAGCTTATTAAGGCACACAGCAACAATAATTGCTGCTGCTCAGGATAATGGACAAAGGAAAAGTCAGAGGCTGAATGTAATCCAACACATTTTGTGATCTTTACATTTTAAGACTTAGATTTGCATGGAACAGACATCACGATCAATTTTATCCCTCTGTGAGAAGTCCTGCATTTTCAGGCAGTCTTCAATTTACCTTTTAGCATACACAATGTATTTTTTTCTAATTCAAACATCAATAAAATATTGCGATTCTGGAGAGATGTAAAATTTGGATCACAAAGGCATCTGGATTTGTTTACTTACTGTTCACAGGGACAACTCTTCATTATGTCCCTTCACTAAGAGAGGATTGTCCTTGAAGAATTTCTAATGATGGAGGGACCATTACTTCTATGATTGATTAGGATTCCAGTGTAAATCCACAGCATTAAACAGGACCTGAGTCTGGTGACTGTCCACCTAAACAGCTGCAGAAAATAAGATGACTTTGGCTCTTAGGGGAAAGATTTCATGTTTCCCTTATGTTATACAGTTATTTCCTAACAGTGACAGTTGGGAGAGTTTTCCTTGTATGGCAGACAAATCTAAATTGATCTCAATATAATAATATGAAAAAACTCCATGTCAGCACTGAAAAATAGGAAGCATTGTCACCCACATGCCAAAGGCTATGAGGGATTTCTGCAAGATGACACTGAATTGAGCAAAAAAAAAAAAAAAAAAAGGATAACCTGTGAGTCAGCCCTGGCCGGCATTAGAATTGCCTGGAGAGTAATGCAAAGCCCAGAAGTCGAAGCCTTACTCTCCAGTTGGTTGGTGGCAACTGATCCAGGGCGAGACCCAGGCAGTGGTGTTTACAATTGTCCTCAGCTGATTCTGATGTGCAGCCAGGATTTGGATCCAGCTCCCTAAACAAAGTTTGCTGGTGGGCTCTAGCTCAGAGCAGAAGGGCCTGGGGTTGGAGGGAGGAGTGGGCTGAGGGCCAGCGTGTGGCAGATGTTTGCCAGTCAGGAGAGTACACAAAAGGGATTGAAAACAATCACCCTGAGTGAGGATTCCCCCATTGGTGAGCATTCTCAGCAGCTAACATTCGGTGTGGTTGTATTTTGGTGATAGGGAGCTGGGAGGGTCTCCTGAGGAGGAAGAGAGGTTTCTCACCAGGGCTGGCACTTGGAGCTGCAGGTGTACCAGACAGAGCGAAGCTTCCCAAGACCCTGCTCCTCCGCTCATTGCTTTTCTGAATCATGCAAAAGGCAAGTGTTGCTCAATCTAAACAACCTACAAGAGGTCGCTGTCCAGCAAACAAGCAGAATTTGGAAAGGTCTACAAACGCTGTGCATTTAAACAAGCAGAACGTGATGAAATGCAATGATACCGCAACTCCGTGCAAGCTCACAATGTTGTTCTTCCCCCCGGCCTGTGGTGAACTATCAGTCTGGTACAGATACTCTCGGGTAACAGAAACTCCTCTGATCACTGAGAGTCACAAAGCATTCTCATTTCAGTTAGTAGTCAAAACCTCAACCTAAAGCTTTTATTCTCTCTTCTTTCTGCTCTGCTGGCCCCTTGGGCCTCACTCCCAGGCCAGCAGTCAGGGGAAAGAAAGGGCATTCTTGACTGGCATTGTCATGACCTGTGCTCTCCTGGCTTGGCTGACATTCAAAGCCAATCCTCTTTTTCTCAAGGCACTTTTGTACGTTTACAGGGACCTCCCCCTGGGAACACTCTATTGCCTCTCTCTGAACGAGGGTCAGACTGCTCTCTTCCTGCCTGCTTACTATTCCTTCCTGTATACATCTTTTCAAGGACTCTCCCTGGAAGCCACGCCCATCGAGGAGTGACATTGTCATAGCATTTTGATACTTAGCTCTAGATACTTAAAAAAAAAAGCTAGGTCTTTCTAATTCAAAAGTTATTATTTTATTAATTCCCAAGCTGCATCTTTTTTTTTTTTTTTCTTAAATTTCAATAGCTTTCCAGGGTACAAATAGTTTTTGGTTACTTGAATGCATTGTATAGCAGCAAAGGAATCTGGGCTTTGAGTGTTGTGCATATTGTACTTGATAGATGATTTTTCAATCTTTCACCCCCTCCGACTGTCTCATTCTGAGTCTCCAGTGTCCATTATACCATTCTATATGCCTTTGCAGATCCTTAGTTTAGTTCCCACTTACAAGTGAGAACATTTGGTGTTTGGTTTTCTGTTCCTGCACAGTTCACTTTAGATGATATCCTCAATTCCATCTATGTTGCTGCAAAAGATATTATTTAATTTTTTTTTTAATGGCTGAATAGTATTCTATGGTGTGTGAATGTACCACATTTTCATTGTCCACTGATCTGTTGATGGACATTTGAGTCCATATCTTTGCAATTGTGAATTGTGCTGTGATAAACATACGAGTGCAAAAGTCTTTTGTATAATGACTTCTGATCCTTTGGGTAGATACCTAGTATCTGCTATTGCTGGATTGAACGGTAGATTCAGTTCTTTGAGAAATCTCCATACCGCTTTCCAAAGAGGTTGTACTAAATTTACACTCCCATCAACAGTGTATAAATGTCTCCTTTCACTGCATCTGTGTTGACATCTATTGCTTTTTGATTTTTTAATAATGGCCATTATGACTGGTATAAGGTGGTATCCCATTGTGGTTTTAATTTTTATCTCCCTGCTGATTAGTGATGTTGAACATTTTTTTCCATATGTTTGTTGGCCACTTGTTTATCTTCTTTTGAGAGATGTCTGTTCATGTTATTTGCCCACTTTTTCATGGGGTCATTTGCTTTTCTCTTGCTTATTTGTTTGTGTTCTTTGCAGATACTTGACTCTAGAGAAAGCTTCCAAATTCCAACTCACTCCTCAGCCACCTCAAGTTCAACCTTTGAAAAGGTGAGGGGCTAAGATTTGAAAATTCAGTTTAGAGACACCTTCTTATACATTTTGCTTGGTGGCCCAGCATCCTGCTTTGGTTTGCAAGGGTCATTTCCCCAGGACTGGCTTCATGGATATATAGGCTTTCTGGTAACACAGGGGAAGGGCTTTGGGCTTGGGTAAAGCCTCTCCTGCTCCCATCTTGGACTTAATACTTCTGGAACAAGCAGCCCTGCATTTTCACTTTGGACTGATTCCAGCAAGTTATGTAGCTGGTCCTGGTTGCCCTTGGTTAAACTGGAGACTTTTGCTGGAACTGAAATCAGTCTTCTCATTTCAGCATCTTATTACACCTGTTTCCAGGGGAGATTTCAGGCCTGTGTAGAATTCTTATTTCTGAGTATGAGTAAATTGCAGAAAAAACCCACACACATCAATTTGGGGTCTATGAAAAAGACTCTGAAGCACAAAAGAAGAACAGAGCTCACAGGAGTCAAAGGAAGGACATACTTGAAAAAAGATTTACCATAGGAAACAAAAGTAATTTAAGGCAACATCTGCTTGTCCTTTCAATAAAATTCAATTAAGCCTGGATTCTATGAAACATGAGATTAAAGATGAGATAAGACAATAAATATCAAAAGTAAGGCTGCTTACAGGAAGGCAGAAATAAAAAAAGAAGCCAGATAGAAACAAGAGTGATGGCTTTGAAATAAAACATGAGTTGGCAGAATCTTACAATATATTAGAAGTACAAAGTACTGTAGACCCTATGGATAATTGCATCAGTATTACGGAGAACTAGCTTGAGAGATTCTCTAAATGCTGGAAAAAAGGCAATGAGATGGAAATGACTGCAGATAAGAGGGAGATATCAAAGAAAGGCAATGGAGAGGAAGCACACAGGTCGCTGGAGTTCCTTTAAGGGATAAAAGAATAAATGGGACAGAAGCAATGTTCACAACAACCCAAGGTTTCCTGGCTGCCTCCTGAGGGGACGGCCACATGGCAAATGAAGTAGGGGACCTCCAGGTTTTGTATTCAATAAATCTGTCTTAAAAACAAAAGTGCTCACCACTGATATGAGGGATATTAAGGGCAAAGTTCTCTGGGCTTGTAGACTAATGCCTTTTGACTCTGAAGGTATTTTAGTAAAGCTCTATGAGTTGCCTTTCTGGTTCTTTGACCTTGTGGTTATAAAATATCTGCATCCTTCCCTATGTAGGACCTCGATTCCAGTGAGAAGAGTAAAACAGCAGTAATACCATTTGATCAAAACGTTATAAAATGCTTTCCTTTATATTTCACTGGGGACTCTCAACATTGCTAAGGGCAGACAGTATTATCAGAAGTCACAGGCCACCAGATGGAAGTATTGAGTGTTGAGGGCAAGGTCTGGGTCTATGTAAGGACATAAGCAGATATATATTTATGGCAGTCAGTTAGAAAAAAATACCTTTGAGAGTTTGAGAGTGGTTGAGAAAGGAGTCTCTTCCTAGTTATGCTTTAGAGAATTAGTTGTCATACACTTCTGTGATTATGACTGTAGGACAACGGACCCTGATATAAAAGATAGGCCATTGGGCCTCTTGCTTGAAGGGTTAGAAGTGCTGTAAATATGTCATCAAATCCACCAAGAGAAGACCAATAGGCCTGGCTTGCAAATGAGCTCTGTTACAGTCCAAAATGTTGTAGACTCTATTGAAGCCTCATATAGTCAGTAAAAAACGCAGTTCAAACTATCTGGAGATAGTTTTTGTAACCAGTGGTTTATTTCCCTAAATGGCATGACTATTAAATAAGCTTATTAGAAAGTTAAACAGAAATAAATAGGCCCACTTTCTGTTTTATTTTTATTTTTATTTTTTTGGCCTACTTTCTGAATAGAACCACAGAGATAGTGAGGTGAGGTCCCACTTTTACAGCAAGGAAAAAAAAAAAGTGGGGGTGGGGGGGAGACCAATAAGAGGTAAAAATGGCTACAGAGCACTTTGCTGGACCAAAGTCATGATGTATGACAGGGCGAAAATTCATTTAATGAATCATGGAGTGTTCCAGTTCAGGAGTTCAGAAACGCCAAACAGAGCCACAATTTTCCTGCTGGTGGCAGACATTGCTAATCTATTGTAATAGTCTTTCTTGCTAAACTTAGACATAACCTCAGAAACCTTTTCAACACAGCATGTCAATCCATCAATCCATCAGAGCTGGTATCTACCTAAGATGTCACTCCTAAGCTAGTTCAGCTCTCTAAATTTTTATGTAAGCTTACTGAATCTCAGAAAGACAGAATGACTTAAAGGTCACATAATCACATGGATGAACCCAAGTCTATAACTAGGGTCTTTGGTTCTCTAATTAAGTACTTTTTCTATTATATCACATTTGAGTTCAAAATTGGGATAAATGCCCAGATTTTAAAATTATGGTCAAAAAGTAACTTTGGGGTGTGTGTGTGTGTGTGTGTGTGTGTGTGTGTGTGTGTGTGACTGTGTGATATGACTTTTTGGTGTTTGTGGGTGTATGATTTGTGTTGTCACTATAGATCAAAAGTTCTCTTCCAGATGCCAGACCCTAGCCCCTAGAATTTATAAATTATTTCAAACTCAAAATTTGTCCATTTTGAAATAGAAAATTTGCTCCCATTATAAAACAACCACAGAGAGACAAAAAATGCAAAACCTTCAAACCTATTCTCGAACCATGTTTTCCCCGGCCACTGTCCTACTCTGTCCCTCTCTTTCATTGTGCTTTTTAAAAAATAAGTACGTTTACTTTTTCTACCTTCTTTATTTTTCATTTCCTTATCAATCTCCTGCAATTTGACATCTGATCCCAAATACGCCATTAAAACAGCTTTAAAAAAATCACCAATGACCTAATAACAAGATCCAGTAGAGTTTGGCTGTTCTTATTTTATGGATTTCACTTTTGACCCACCACTGGTTCTTGAGATCCCTCTTCATTCCTCACCAGTATTTTCACTAGACAGTGCTTGTACCTCACTTCATCCCAGGCACTGTTCTTTCTCCTCATTATTTGTCTTTGACTCATAGTTTTCCTCTTCCTGTACACTATCCTTAGGCAATATTCTCTACTCTCATGCTTTTCAGGTCTGCCTATGTTGTGGGGACTCTCAAATCTAAGTCTTTAGCCATGATTTCTCTCCTGAGTGTCAGATGCGTCTATCCAAGGGTTTGCTGCCTAGTACCCTTTGCTATTCCCTGGGCACTTAAATCTCATCATGTCCCAAAGTAAACTGCTCATCTTCCTCTCCAAACCCAAGAATACGAGCTTGGGTGGACATGTATGTACGTGTGTGTACCCAGTCTCTTTCTGTAGCCAAAAATTAGGGAATAAGGCTACACTCCACTCTCTTCGCAATTCCCTGCTTTCAATCTGTAAGACCTGTTAATTTATTCTCTTAAAGATTTCTTGTTCAGGTCTTTGCCACCTGTTGCCCGAATGATATAAGAGTGTGTTAACCAGTACTATGACCAGTACCCCTGGCTCTTAAATCCTTCCTTCACACTGCAGCCAGGGTGATCCCTCTCAAATCGATTCTTGTACTGTTATTTCGTGATTCAAAACTTTACATCAGTTCCTCTTTGCCCTCAGAATAAAGTCCTTGCTCCTTAATGTGACCTCTATACCTCGGAATTACCTTTTCTTCACCTTTTTCCCATTAAACTGTTTTCCCTTTGTGTGCTTACTGAACCTCCAAGCCTCTCACCCCTGTGTTCCACGCGCCCATACTCACATTAATCTCTGTCCTACCGCCTTTCTTTCAAATATGTTTCTTTGCCTTGTGATGTACTGAGTCCCAAATGGGTTATATGTGATAATAGGAGCATAAATACCTGCCTGAGACCCTTCAAAATAACCCTTAGTAATAGGGAAAGCAGGAGGTGAGTGGCAAGAGAACCACTTAGGCTGAGTCACTGGCTAACTAGATCCTCAAGTCCACATTTTTTCCTTTTTAGGGAACTCCAGGGTTCAGGGTATGGATCTGAAGGAAAGAAATCATTATGCCTGAGCAGAGACCTGGACACTGGGATTGAAGTTACAGCAGCCTAAGTCTCAGGCTTACCTAAGTGATTATCACCCTGTGTAGCTGCTTGACAATGTCTTAGTCAATCATATGTCATATGAATTCCCAGATTGACAGTCTCTGGGATTCATTTGCTCCAGGGATCCATGGCAGGGGTAGCAACCTCGGGCGGTAGGGAATCTTTAAAATGAAGCGTTAGCAGCTAAGGCGCCAGATCTCTCCCCATTTGGCAGGACAATTCCAAATTCCTTCCCTTTGAATTCTTTCTATTCAAAATGTGGTTCAGGAAGCCTCCACATTGGCATCGCCTGGGATCTCGTAAGAAACGCACTCTCCGGCCCCACCCCAGACCTGTGAAATCAGAATCTGCATGTTAACAATATCCCCACGTGATTTGTGTGCTCATTACATTTTGAAAACTGAATACATCAGCTCCCCCAGCAGGCTTAGAACCTACAGGTTGTACAGACTGTCTCCCATTTGCCCTGCCTAGACCACCTTGTTGATAATTATTATTATTTTAAATTTTCTTTCTTAACACATACTACCTAGAAAGAATCTTTTGACTACCTACCTCTCCCTCTGGACCAGCTCCAACAGAAATACAATGCAAGCCCCACATGCAAACTAAATATGCAATTTTAAATTTTCTAGTGGTCACATTGAAACAATTTTTAAAAAGATGAAGTTTATTTTAATCATATGTTTTATTTAACCTAACGTAGCTAAAATATCATTATTTTAAAACATAGCCCATATAAACAATTGAGATATTTTACATTCTTTTTTATGCTAAATCTTAAAAATCCACTGTGTGTTTTACACTCACTGCACGTCTCAGTTTGTACAGCTACCTTTCTAGGTGCTTAATAATTACCTGTGGCTAATAGCTACTGTTTCAGACAACATGAACCTAGATTGTGGAAAGGACCAAGTTTCCCTTATCATTGAATTCTACTGTTGACCATAGTTGCCTGGTATGTCACATGCACTCAATGAATTCATTCATTCAACCATTCATTCATTAAACAAATATTGAGTACCTACCATACACCAGGCACAGTTCTAGGCATTGAGGATACAGCTGTGAATAAAACAAAGTCCTTGTCTTCATGGAACAAACGGTCCAGAGTAAGAAAGACCATCAGCACATACACAAGTAAATGCATTATGCATTGAATAGCAGGTTACCTCGAGGAGGTGGCGCCTGAGCAGAGATTTGAATCGGTAAGGAGCAAGCCACAGAAATACAGGAGTGGGGGCATCCCCAGCAGAGGGGGAAACAGAGGCGAAGGTCCTGGAATGGGTGTGTGCTTGGCAAATTCCAGGAAGAGAAAAGAGGGCAGTGGGCTGGGATAAAGTGAACGGGGTAAGGAGAGCAGGAAATGAGGTGAGAGAAAGACACAGGGCCAGGTTATGTTGGGATTTACTGATCACGGCAAGGATTTGGGCTTTTGTATCGTGTGATGGAAAGCCGCTGGGTTTCGAATAGGGGCATGTCATGAGCAGGTTTGGGTGTGTGATACGGTAATCCCAAATCTGAGAGGGCTTGTCCTTTTACCCATTCCAAAGAAGTCACTTCAGGTCCAGTAGGGAAAGACATTGGTTAATTCAAACTTACGGCAGAAACTTCGGGGAAGAATCCACACCTCAGGGCAGCACAAGCAGTTTTATAATCAAAATAATCAAGTTAATTGGTCAAATTCCTACCTGGTGTTTACAATTACATTGATTAAGAGTGTTGACTACATGGTTTTCAGCTATGTTTGGTCACCTGCATCCCATGACTCATGATTGGGAATATGCATACCCTTTAGAGACCAGCCTTGACAAGAGGTCCAGAAGGAGGAGGGAAGCAGTCCATCTTACCACAGGATGGTAAGAGGATCACTCTTGCTGTTGGCAGAGAATGGACCACAAAGGGGCAGGAGGGAAGCACTAACTCTGGTTGAACTGAACCCAAGTCAAAACGTGTGGAGTCACTCTCTTACACGTGTACTCACCTCTGCAGCTTGTCTCTGGTTACCTCGGGGAGTTTGCTTAGGGCAAGATGCATGACATTCCTGGGATGCCGCATACAACCTGTGGCACCGCGTGTCCCTTCAGTGTGCCACAACTGAGTTGTGTACCAGCAGCCCTCGACAGGTGTTTACCTACTCCTCAAACTTCTTATGTCTTGTTGTTATGCTAGCTGACTGACATGCCATACTGTATAATTTGTGCCTGGGTGAGGCCAACTGCCATGCATTTTTCATCTCTTTAAAATTAAAACAAGTATACACGCACACACACACATATATATACACCCCATGTTATGTTATAAGGCTTTCCTGCTCAGCAAAGTGTCAGTTTGACAGTCACAGTGCTTCTCTTAGTACCAGAAACCTGGGGGGTGTGAGGAAGTCCCCCTTGGGGGCTGATTAAAATCTCTGCCTGGTGTCACCTGCCTGAAACAGAAGCCTAGTGCCTTCTGCCACCAGGCAAAACACTTCCAATGCCCGACATGAGGCACTGAGTTTCATTCTTTGGAATGCAATTTAAACTTGCATCTGCTGTAAGGTGTTTGGAATTCAGCCTAGTTGTCAAATTGGATCTAGCTTCAATTGTGGTGATATTGTGAAGTCAGTAAAGTTTGTGTTTGGTGTCCCCGAATTACTTATACTACTCATGCTACACACACTGACAATAAAAATAACCACTGCCGCCTCCACCACGATCACAATAGCTAGCTTTTTCTTATGCCAGATGCTGTACACCCATGATCTCATTTAAACTTCTCAACGATGTTACGAGATAAATACTGTTATTATTCCCATTTCACAGGGGGAAGAAACAGAAACTTAGAGAAATAAATCATATGCCCAGGTAGCTGGAATACTTGAGATTCAAATTCAGGTTGGCTTCTCTGAGTCTACATTTTCAACTACCGTGCTATATAATGTTTCATCGAAGGCTTGCTGGTTTTCTGTTTTGCCCATTTATTCGATCACTTATTTCACCACATTCGTAGTTCTGTCTTGGCCTTTCTGTCCATGGACTATAGGGATTTATCCGAGATAAGGCTGTTCTGCTGAGACATGTTCTAGAAGTTAGAGAGTACTCTCTTTTTATCAAGTGTCTGTTCTGTTGCCTTCATAGAGCTTTTTGCTTTTTACGTTTTTGTTTCCTTTTTGAATTATCATTTTGTAGATAAGGAAATAAGGCTCCCTCAGGTCGGGTTCCCCGGGAGTAATCTCCGAGATGAGAATTCCTGTGGAGGGGATTTATTAGGAAATGTTTCTTGTAGGAGTGGGAAAATTGGGACTGGGAAGGGAGGAAGGCTAAGCAACGGTGTTCAGGTTTGGCTCAAAAATCTCAGAAGCCTTGTACGCATGGTGGGGCGAGGTGACTGGGGTATTTATACCTTCTGTACCTCTCCAGGTTGCCATTGACTAGGGTTACATACATCCTAAGGTACTTTGGGCTCTCAGTCAGCCTGGGTAGGCTTTAACAAAGAGGTGGGTTGCAGGGCTTTGAGAAGGAAGACTGTAAGCCAGTCTGCACAAAAATGGAAAAGGTCCAGAAGGCAAATGGGCAGAGTCCTGGCAGCATCTTCCAGAGACCTACTGAGAGGATGGAGTTTCTTCAAAATGACAGGGCTGCAATTAAAACCAGGATCGAATTCACTTCAAAGTCTCAGTCACAGGTAATAGTAGGTTGTTCTGGGCAATATTAGCAGGAGACAGCAAGTTATAGCCCCAGGAAGCCACTTCTATCTACCTGTAAAACAAGTCAGGCCAAAGACACAACAAAAATTCTGATTTGAGTTTCTTAGAGAAGCTTGTACTTGTTTCTTTCTTTTTTTCTTTTCATTTTTCTTTCTTTCTTCTCTCTCTCTTTCTCTCTTTCTCTCTCTCTCCCTCCCTTCCTTCCTTTTCCTGTCTTTTTCCTTTTTTCCCTTGATTTGAGGTCTCACTCTGTCATCCAGACTGCAGTGCAGTACTGCATGATAGCAGATACTGCATGATAGCAGCTCGCTGCAGCCTCAGTCTCCTGGGCTCAGGTGATCCTTCAACTTCAGCCTCCTCCTGAGTAGTTGGGACTACAGGCATGCTGCAACATGTCAAGCTAATTTTTTGACTTTTTGAAGAGATGAAGTCTTACTATGTTGTCCGGGCTAGCCCTGAATTCTTGGGCTCAAGAAATCCTCCTGTCTTAGTCTCCCAAAGTCCTGGGGTTACAGATATTTCCCCTTCACAGAAACAAAGAAATTATCTCTACCTTTGGTCCAATTTATGAGGGGAAGAAAAAATTCCCTCCTGTAGGTAATGACCA
>CAUYQG010182416.1:0-23044 GCA_963574415.1 Tarsius wallacei
TGCCTGCCTTTTCGTATTAATAGTCTCAGTGTCCCATGGGTCTTCTTTCTTTTTTTTTTTTTTTAATTATAAAGATGTGGGGTACAATTCAGGGTAAGGTACACAAACTTTTATTATGCAGTTACCCTTGTTGATGAGGTATGCCCCTCCCTCCCCTAGCAGTTTCCCTCAACTGCCAATCCCACCCCCCATCCCCTGACAGTTTCCCACTACTGCCAATCCCTTTCTTGCAGTATTATAATTGTTCAAGGTCCACTTATGAGTGAGAACATATGATACTCTGTTCTTTGTTTCTGTGATAGATTACTTAGTATGATTGACTCTAAATCCATCCAAGTTGCTGTGAAGTCCATATGTTTGTCCTTCTTTATGGCTGTATAATATTCCATTGTGTATATGTACCACATTTTTTTATCCAGGCCAGCTTTGATGGGCAACATGGTTGGTTGCATATTTTTGCTATTGTGAATAGAGCTGCAACAAACATACATGTGCAGGTATCTTTTTTGTAGACTGAATTGCATTCCTCTGGGTATATTCCCAATAGGGGAATTGCTGGATCATATGGAAGGTCAATTTCTAGTTCTTTCAGAAATTGCCACACTGTCTTCCAAAGAGGTTGTACTAGTCCATATTCCCACCAGCAGTGTAGAAGGGTTCCTTTTTCTCCACAACCTCGCTGCCTGTATATCTTCTTTTGAGAATTGTCTATTCATGTCTTTTGTTCACTTTTTAAAGGGGCTGCTTGTTTTTTCCTTTCGGCACATTTGAGTTCCTCGTAGATACTAGATGTTAGGCCTTTGTCAGATATACAGTTGGGAAATATTTTTTCCCATTTTGTGGGCTGTCTCCCTGCTCTCTTGATGGTTTCTTTTGCTTTGCAGAAGCTCGTTAATTTGATAAGGTCCCACTTGTCTATTTGATTTCTTAAGGTATTGGCCTTTAGGGTTCTGAATAGTAATTAGTTGCCAGTTCCAATTTCCGTAAGGGTATCTTGTGTTTTCTAAGATTCTTATAGTTTGAGGTTTACGTTTAGGTCTTTCATCCATTTATAGATAATTTTTGTGTATGGTGATAGGTAGGTGTCCTGTTTCAATCTTCTGCATGTGGTCAGTCAGTTTTCCCAGCACCATTTACTGAATAGGTTCTCTTCTCCCCAGTGGTTGTTGTTGGAGGCTTTGTCAAAGATGAGTTGGTTGAGGAATTGCTTGCCTCCATTTTTAACAATAGAGTGCTCATTAGTAAGTGGCAGACTCTCCTAGCTATATAATTTAAAACGGGGCAATCCTGAATTTTTGTGAACGGAACTTCTGGTACAAAAAGAGTGTGTGAAATCAGTGTCATGATGCAATAGTCATTCCCTGCAGCCCAAAGAAGAGGCTTAAAAGTGCAGTCAAAGAGAATTAATATTTTCTGGCTCAGTTACATCACTGGCTGTGCAAGGTGATTTTACTGTGCATTATACTTTAATTATAACTGCGCCGCAGCCATCTGCTCCACTTCATTCCCTAATTATAGATGCAAAAAGCATTTCACAACTCCCACCCATAAAAAAGATCTAAGGGATTTCATGGCAGGCTTGCTCTGAGTTCCTCCTCCTTTCTTGGCCTGTGGATTCTCCTTTCAATGCATCTGAACAAACCAAGAAAATGTTTGTGACAAACTGATCATTCCAGAATAATTCTCTTCTACCATTCTAATATACACTGTGAGTTCAGCCTTTCCTATGCTATGGTTATACAAGACTTCCTGTTCACAGAAACTTTTCCACATGCTTCCCCTCCCAATTTTTAAATGAGCTCTTTTATTTGTGTATTTTTATCTCCAGTGCTATCACTTCAAGTGTCTCCTAACTCCTGAGAATCCTATAAGAAAACTGCTACTGTCCTTGTTTTTCAGTGGAGAGGAGAGATTTGGAGAGTTTAATGGTGCTCTTTAAGGTGACATAGTTACTCAGCAGCAGAATCAGGCCAGAAGTCATATCTGTAGATATTGATTTTCATTCTTTTACACTCACTATTACTATGCATCATCTGAAAGTGTTATTTGGCTTAGCATTGGGATAGCAAAAGTGTGCCGGAACCAGCTCACACTGCCTCACAAGAATGAACTGTGAGAACTTCTTTCCAATCCCATGTTCAGTGACTTCTTGTTGTAACTTGGATTTGACTATGATAGTAGTATGAAATGAACACATACTACAAATCAGAGCTTTCACCGCTTCCCCAAGAGATAACTGTTAATAATTTGCCAGGATGCCACTGAATATGGGAAATAGATCTATGTTTTTAGAAAAATATCATGTTTTGAGCATAATATCCTCTTCATATCTGAACTTGAATTACATGAGTGTGAATGCTACTTATGAATGAGGAAAAGCTAAACTATGCAACCAAAAAAGTTACTCCTTCAGCATTCAAAAGTAGGGTAGTAACCTAGGAGAATGAGGGCTCTTTTTCCAGATGTTAGACTTGAAATTTCCTGATGAATTTTTTGGCTTTAAAAGTTTTTCTGATTTTGGGCAACTCCTTCGGGTCCCCTTCCACTGTGGGAGCTTTTCTCTCCTCTCAATAAATCCTACTTTATCAAAACAAAAAGAGATTTTTTTTTTTCTGATTTCAAAAGCGATCCATGAATTAGGATTTGAGGTGTCCAGGGAGGCTCAAGATGATGTGCTGCTGTCCCAAAGCAAAAAACTCCAAAATGACACCTGGTTCTTGGCATCCAAGTTCACCGCAACCAGACAGTGGCATGTGGAGGAATGTATTTCTAAAAGCCAGAATTGGACATTTTTTCAAGGTGTTAAAAGGGAAACAATTTAGAAATTCCTAAGTTCCCACTCTTCCCAAATTCTTGAACTTTCTAAAAACACAAATTCTAGTTATACATAAGATTACAGTTTAAGTGTAAGAACAAAGTGAGCCAGGCTTGGTGGCTCATCCTGTAATCCCGCACTTTGTGAGGCCGAGGTGAGTGGATTGCCTGAGCCCGCGGGTTCGAGACCCACCTGGGCAACTTGGTGAGACCTCATCTCTACAATAAATCAAAAAAATTAGCCGGGCGTGGTAGCACATGCCTGTAGTTCCAGCTACTTGGAAGGCTGAGGCAAAAGGATCGCCGGAGCCCAGCAGGTCAAGGCTGCGGTGGCCAGGAGTGGCCACTGCACTCCAGTCTGGGAGATAGAGTGAGTCTTCAATTAAAAAAACAAAACAAAACAGCAAAAAAAGACAGAACAAAGTGATTAAAATAATAATAATAATCTGGCCAGGTGCTGTGGCTCATGCTTGTAATCCCGGTTCTTTGGGAGGCTGAGATGGGAGAATTGTTTTGAGGCCAGGAGTTCAAGACGAGCCTGAGCAACATAGTGAGACCCATCTCTACCCAAAACCAAAAATTAGTCCAGCATGACGGCACATTTTTCCTCACTACAAGTAAGGCCAAAGCAGGAAGATGGCTTCAGCCCAAGAGTTTGAGACTGCAATAAGCTTTTATTGATCCATTGCACTTCAGCCTGGGCAACAGAGAAAGACCCTATCTCTTAAAAAACAAATGCATCCAACCTGAACTGAAGAAGGCTTTAAACATCAACTATGGGATTAAAAATAATCAGTGACTTTTTAGACAGAAAATAAAGTATAAGCTTTTTACAAAACATCTTGTGCAAATATCAAATCACAAGATAATAGAAGCACAACAGTAAAATTCAGCACATGTTATACTGATTAGAGATTCATTTAGTTTCTCTATATAGCAAAGACAGCTGTATCAGATGGTATGTATGGTTCCTAATGGACATTTGAATTTATAATGTGCTGAGCTCAAAAAATGTATTTCTGGTGACCTCAAAAGTATTTAGTCAAAGCTAATAGGAAGGTTAAGTACTAATATGTAATTGCCAGATTCTGCAGATGTCTTTTTGCAACTCTTGTTGAATCTACCTTTGGAACATCCTTAAAAGGCAAGTTTATCCAATTAATAGAGTACTGGCCTTGTAGTCAGGAGTTTTAGTAGTTCTAGGTCTAATATTAATTAGAGTAAGGGCTTTAGAGGGCATCTAAAGCACCAAGGAATGGTATTAAGAGACAGTACAGTGAAATAACCAAGAGTATGAATTTGGAAGCTAGACTGCTTGATTTGACTTTCATGTCTGCTTCCTACTAGTTGTCAGATATTGGAGAAACTACTTAAACCTTAGGTATTTTGGTTTCCCCATGTGCTAAACAGGTACAAAAATAGAATTATATTACTTTTAGGGTTATCATAATACTTAAAAGATTTATACATATGTAAAGTGCTTAGAATGGTTCTTGACTTGTAGCAAGTGTACAGTTCATGCTAACATGTAGCCCAATTAACCTCCTCATTTTACAAGATAAAAAAACTAAAGCCTAGAGAGGTCAAACACATTATCCAAATTCACATGGCAAACCAGAGGTAGAATTAGGATAGAACCCATGACCCTTTCCCATTGTTCCGCCCCCTTCTCCAAAAGTGATGAATAGGTTATTTGTGTTTATTCAATTCAGTAAGTTTCATCAAACTCTTCTGGTCATTTGTGGTACTCAAAAGGACTTCTCCAATATAAAAGTAAATGGCAGGTTCAAGTCTCAAAAAGATCTTTTGACTATACATATAGTGTTTTCACCTTCTTAACATGCTGCTTGCTAATTATGTGTTTTTGGTATGGTATACTATTCATTTTTGAAGTAGAAAAAATAATTCTCATAACAGCAACAACAATAACAAAAGCGATCCCACAAAGCTTATGTATACAAATGATGTAAATTATTTACATCATTGTTGACAAAAATAAATATAGAACATTTAAAATACAAAGATGAGGAAAGATAAAATGAAATGAAAAATTGGGTGAACAAACAATTTTAAATCCAATATTTTGCCTAAGCAATGACAAAGCAAATTGCCAAAGAGATGAATTATGAGAGATTATGAGGGTTTGCTCTGTTTCCCTAGAGATAGGAAACTCTCCTGTGAAAAAACATGGATCACCACCACATAATTTATTAATAATCTGTCTTTGGTAAACTCCCTAATCTGCAACTCTGAAAACTGCTCATGGGGGGAAACTGATAGAATGCATTAAACATGACTCAGTTATTGCTGTCACTGCTACTGTCCTGTTGCTGATTCGGATTCCCATCATGATTCACTTTGGGTGTTCTCCCACTCCTGAAAATAAGAGTATTCATTCATTATTTTTTGTTGTAGTACTTTAATTTCAAAATGAGGATGGTGGTTGGGAGGAACAGAGAGACCCTCTGAGAAATCAGGCTGTGGCTAGAAGTCCAATGCCATGATAAATCATGGGAATTGATGGATCTAGAAAGTTCAAAGAATCTGAAATCCAAGACTACTGATTACTTTTCCAGGCCCAGTTGGGTACAAGTATAAGTTTGAGACGGTGAAGTGGACTATTGTCACAAGAAACTGGTCAAAAGTGAAATAAATTTGCAGGTAGATTCTAAGAACAAAGACCGGGAAAACAAACAGAACAGTGAGATAATTATAGATGCAAAGATTGAAATAAAGGTGGATAAAAGGAGACTGAGATCTGAGAAGGTAAATATAATGTTGAAGCAAATTCAAGAACTGAAGAATAGATATATTATTAAAGAAGGTCTGAAAACAGGAGAGACTCTGAAGTGAGCTTAGATATTATCCAAACCTCCGTTAGCCTTTAGTTTCTGTTCTGCAGTGGTGAAGATCAGGGTACATTGTACAAAGTTTTAGCAATCATGCCTTCAAACCTTGGGAAATCTCTCCAGTGTCTGCCTTCTACTTAGTGTTCCCTGATAGTTGACTGCTTGGGACTACCAGCTTCCATCCTATAAGTGCAAGAAACACTATGATTCTAATTTCTGCCTCTACATACACTGTTTAGACAAATGCCTTACTCCTGGATTTGGTCTTTTGGATTTCCTTTGACTTTGTACACTACAGACTAAAGGCCAACTCAGACCAATACCCTCCGTTGGCTCTAGATTCTAGTTGAGTTCCAGTTCTCTGGTTTTCACTAGACAAGATTCAGTTGGACAAGATGGTTTCCTGTTGTTATGGCCGCAACTGTTTACCTTGGTCTCAAGGGTGC
Organism: Tarsius wallacei; assembly: GCA_963574415.1. Classification (NCBI taxonomy): domain Eukaryota; kingdom Metazoa; phylum Chordata; class Mammalia; order Primates; family Tarsiidae; genus Tarsius; species Tarsius wallacei. The sequence goes on from CAUYQG010182416.1 coordinate 6,110, forward strand.
TATGTAAAGTTTCATAGTGTTGAAATAAGGTTATGTATGTACCTGTGCTTTTTCTGTTGGTGATTAAATATTTTTCTTTCATTTTATCCTCTTTGAGGTTCACAGATCTTACTGAATCTGTGGTTTTATGTTTTTCACCTGTTTCAAAAAATATTTGGTCATTTTTTTTCCAAGTCTCTCTCTCTGCCCCCCCTTTCCTTGTCTCCTTTCTCCTCCTTTTCTTTTTTTCTGTACTCTAGTTATCTTTCTCTCTCTCATCTCTTTCTCTCCTTTCCTTGTCTCCCTTCTCCTCTTCTTCTCTTCTTCTGTACTTTAATTTTATGTATGTTAGATTTGTTTCATTTTTTGTGTTTCATATATCTCTTAAAGTTCTTTATTATTATTATTATTATTATTATTATTATTATTGCTGCTTCAGTCAGAATATTTTCTACTGACCTGTCATTCATTTCACTGGTTTGTTATTTTGCTTATTCTCCTAACATGTTTGTGTACTGAATTTGTAAATTCAGTTTAGCATTCCATGGTTCTACAACTTCCATTTGACCTTTTATAAATGTTAAGTCTGGTAAAATTATTTATTTCTCTAATTTCAAAATATAAATCTAGGAATTTTAAGTGTCTGAGGACTATATTATCTAAATCACCTATAAGTCTGATTTAATTATCTGCCTATTTCTCTAAGGTTTTAATTATTTGATTTAGTTTTTATGATATTTTGTAAGTTTTAATTTGATTGTAGACATTGTAGATGAAGCATTTTTTGAGTTTCTCAATTAAGTTATCTTCTTCCAAAGAGGATTAAGATTTTCTCTGGTAGAGAGAGTTAGGGCACATCACTTTAACTCTATCAAGTACTGGCTTTGGATTTGTTAAATCAGGTTTATTTCAGTTTTGCCTGTAACTGGAAACAAGCTTTTCTCATAATGCATGTTCTTTGTATCCTATGAGAGCTCAACTGAAAGCTTTGAGTGTTTACCAAGGCTCCTCCACCCTGGAAGGGCTGAAGCTCCAACCTCTTTCTTCTGAAAACTTCATAGTTTTTAGAATCTCTGATTGTGTCTTCATTTCCCAATCTACTATTTTTGCTGTTGTTTTATTGATTTGTAGTCCTTCACATGCCCAACTTTGGTCTTGGAAAATAACTTGTGGGCATGAGACTTTATGACTTCTCTTAGATTCTATAATAGTCCTAGTCCTAGTCCTACTCACCTTGGCAATCATAAACTCTACTCTCTGGCTTCTCTACCTCATAAGATGCTGCTTTCTGAATGGACACTTTTCCAACAACATTTGTCTATCCTACAGTGAAACTGGAAAAATCCATCTTGGTAAAATGCCAGTGTGAATCTGGAGCTTAGTATTTGTGTTTTTGTTATTTTAGACTACATAGCTCTCAAATCAGCTTTATTATTTGCTCTTAAATGCCTTTAAATACTTGTTTTATATGCATATTTTAATAGCTATATTTGTCTTCAGCAGGAAGGTTACTACAATACAAACTATTCTATCATGATTAAAAGTTTATTAGACAAATGTGTAACTATATATTTAAAAATCGACATGCAATTTACTAATAATCTAATCAATTTAATTTATTTTTAATCTTAATTAAGTAAGCTTTGAGGCAACTTAGAAAAGGGGCCATTTGTGGAATTTGATTACTGAATGTAAATTAAAAATTCAGTATCAAGCAAAAGTGAACTAAGCAAACATACTAGAAGGGTTACTATAGTTCTGTAAATGAGTTTTTATATTTGGATCTGAGTTTCTAGCCTTAGAAAAAGTGGAAAGTATTATTCAATAGATTTTTTTTATTTTATTTTTTTTTATTTTATTTTTTTTTGAGTTGGAGTCTCACTCTGTCGCCCAGACTGGAGTGCAGTGGCCGCTCCCGGCCACCGCAGCCTCGACCTGCTGGGCTCCGGCGATCCTTCCACCTCAGCCTTCCGAGTAGCCGGAATTACAGGCACGCGCTACCATGCCCGGCTGGTTCTTTTGGGTTTTTTTTATTTATTTATTGTAGAGACGAGGTCTTGCCAAGTTGCCCAGGTGGGTCTCGAACCTGCGGGCTCAGGCAATCCACTCACCTCAGCCTCCCAAAGCGCGGGATTACAGCCTGAGCCACCGAGCCCGGCGTGAACAGCTTTTAAATTCTTTTAAATTTTGTTCTCTTTAAAGTTTACATAGTGCTGTATTTGATATTTCAAATCCTTGATCTGAAATAACTGACCCTAACTGACCCTTGTCCTGATCCCTATTCCTGTTGGTGATACTGAATAAAGGCTTCCTCACCACGATTTAACAAGTATTATTGAATTGTCTTTTTCTTTAACAGATGCTCCAAGGAAGGTAATTGGGAGTTCTATCAAATCTCCACTCTGCTGAAAGTCACATGGGACACTTATACAGGTTAGGATTGTCCCTGTTCCACTTTCATTCCTTCCAAGAAAATCATAGGCTTAGGAGAGACCCATCTGATGCTCAGTCAATGCCATAGCACATACCAGCTGTGTCATGACACGGTTCAGGAGAACAACTTTGACCAAGGTTGCACACCTGAAATTAGCTCATTTAATAGTCATTGACTTTAGTTATTTCTCACATGCATTTATTCTTTTTATGTTTCACAAAATCCTAATAATGCTTTCCTTCTTTACATGTTAGATATGAACAAACTGAGACTAACTGTGGCCACGTCCTTCCTACTTGGGACCCTAGCCCAAGTGGAAAGATTGGAATATGAAGTGACACAATGAGAGACCATTAAACTTGCTTCTAAGCCTTAAATATCATTGTCATCTCAAAACCTTTGACATGGTCACTAACCCTTTAATGTCTTTTCTCTGTCTCACCTTTGCTCCCCGTGTCATCTTCTTGTTCTATAGGAACAAATTTTGTAGGCACATACTAAGGAATTAACATTGACTTTAACTTTGTATTTGGTCATGAGCATCACTTTTTCTGAGCTAGCATTAAAACATAGAAAAATGTGTCCTTTGGCAGACCCTAAAATCAGAGAACAATACTCCATATGGTCCTTATTGGGGAGCCAAAACCCCCTAAGAAATGAGGCCTGGGCTCTTCCAGGAAAAAAGATGCAAAATGTTTATGGAAGAAAATAATGTTGCCACCTATGGGCATGAAGTGAGAAAATATGTACCTATTTAAAGTCTATGTTCCATACCACTGGGAGGTGCTAGGTATGTGGGAATGACCCCCAGAACACTGGGTGCATCCTTAGTGAAACCACACGAGGGCTAAGACAAGCAATTGTGAACACAACTGCGGGTCTGAAGAGAGGCCTGGCTGGTACCTGGAAGCACAAAGGATGTGCCTAAAGCTTGGTGCCTGATCTCACTGTATCATTAACAGGACCAAAAGCATCTTTTGCAGGGTTATGTCCAAATTTCCTTTAACTAAGATACCGATGAGGCTTTACACAACTATGTACAAGTACTTGGAAAAACAATAGACACTGGACATGCATTAGAATAGAATGCCTGTAATCCTTCTCTTTTTATCACAGCTTTACCATACTTTCCTACAACAGAGTCTGGAGTTTTGACATAAAATGTATATCTTTTGAATGATTAGAGTACAGAATGACTTTTTTTTTTTTTTCTTAATGCAGGCAGAGCGAAAGTGGTAGCTCAGACTCAAAACTATGGCAGTCCGGCCAGGTGCGGTGGCTCAAGCCTGTAATCCCAGCACTTTGGGAGCCCAAGGCAAGAGGATTGCCTGAGATCAGGGGTTCAAGACCAGCCCGGGCAACTTGGTGAGAGGCCTCGTCTCTACAATAAACCAAAAAATAAGCCAGCTGGGGTAGTGCACGCCTGTAGTTCCAGCTACTTGAAGGTTGAGGTGGAACGATCACCTGAGCCCAGCAGTTCAACACTGAAAGTGGCTGTGAGCATGCCACTACACTCCAGCCTGGGCAACAGAGTGAGACTCTGACTCAAATAAAATAAAAATAAAAATAAAAAAACAACAGGTATTGCTGAGGCTGTGGAGAAAAAGGAAGATTTCTACATTGCTATAGGTAGTGTAAGCTAGTTCAACCATTGTGGAAAGTAGTGTGGCATTTTCTCAAAGAACTAAAAATTGAGCTACTATATGACCATGGATTACTCAGAGGATATACCCAGAGGATCATAAAGCACACTACCAAAAAGACAGCTGCCCATAGATGTTTATTGCAACATTATTCACATTAGCAAAAACATGGAACCTACCCAGATGCCCATCAAAAGTGGACTGGATAAAGAAAATGTGGTACATATACATGATGGAATACTATGCAGCCATATAGAAGAACAAAGCAATGTCCTTTGCAGCAACATGGATGCAACTGGAGACCATCATTCTAAGTGAATTATCACAGAAACAAAAAACTGATACTTCATGTTCTCACTCATAAGCAGGTCCTAAACATTGGGCACATGAACACAAAGGCAGGAACAACAAACACTGGGCATTGCTAAAGGAGGGAGGACTGGGGATAAAGGGTACATAACCACCCATTGGGTACCACGTCCCACTACCAGGGGGAGAGAGTGCTCACCAGAAACCCAAACCTCACCTTACGTATCAAAGCTTCACATGCACCCCCAAACTCTAAAATAAATAAATTTAAATAAATAAATTAATACAAGGAAAAGATTTGAACAAACATTAGCATAATTTCTACTCAAGCCCAGGTCCCTAAAATGACTGTGTCTCCCATTCAAGTGACTGCTTGAGAAAACTCAAGGCTCAAAAAAAGAAGTAAACAAAAATAAGTAAACAAAATTACCGTTTGTTCCAGTCAACACCTGAAGACAGGGGCTTTTTTTCCCTGTCTCTGTGGAATGATAGAATAGTTGCCAGCAAGCACACACAGATGTCCTAATCACATTTATACTAAACAACTCTGTGCAATTTTTCACTCCCTTGACTCTACTGATCCCCTGCTCACCCTCCTCCCTCCTCCTTTTCTTTTCTTTTTCTTCAATAGAGACAGTATCTCTGCTGCTCGGGTTGGAGTGCAGTGGTACAATCACAGCTCACTGTAAACTTGAACTCCTGGGTTAAAGTGATCCTCCTGCCTCAGCCTCCTGAGTAGCTAGGAGCACACCTATTTATTTTTAAAACTTTTGTAGATACATAGTCTTGCTATGTTGCCCAGGCTGGTGGTCTCTAACTCCTGGCCTCAAGCAATCCTCCTGCCTCAGCCTCCTAAAGTGCTGAAATTATAGGGGCGAGCCACCACACCCAGCTTCCCATTCTTTCTTTACAATGACCACTCATCTCTGTACAAATCAAAGTTGAATTCAGTTCACACTGGACTCTTTTTCCTGTTGCAATATTCATTATTGATTAAAATCTGTTCTTACCTCTTTAACTAGCTTATCCAACGTTGTGTATACTCCACACCTCTTGCTACCTTTACATAGGTATCTCTTGGAGTGTTTTTCTTTTTCTTTCTTTCTTTCTTTTTTTCCTTCCTTCCTTCCTTCCTTCCTTTTTTTCTTTTTTTTTGAGTTGGAGTCTCACTCTTGTCACCCAGGCTGGAGTGCAGTGGCACGCTCAAGGCTACAGCAGCCTTGACCTGATGGCCTTAGGCAATCCTGCCTCAGTCTTCCAAGTAACTGGATCTACAGATGCACCACCAGGCACCACCATGCCTGGCTAGTTTGGGTGTGTGTGTGTGTGTGTGTGTGTGTGTGTGTGTGTGTGTGTGTGATTTATTGTAGAGACGAGGTCTCACCAGGTTGCTCAGGCTGATCTCGAACCTACAGGTTCAGGAAATCCTGTCACCTCAGCCTCCCAAAGTGCTGGGATTATAGGCTGAGTTACCGAGTCTGGCCGTTACTTTTTCATGTATTCATTTTAGGTGTTTTTACCTTCTAAAAATTGTCTTTGGGATTGTCAATTATTGCTTTTTAAAATTCCAGTTGGTTTATATTAAGTTTTTTGTTTGTTTGTTTTGTTTGTTTTGTTTTTTTTGAGTAGGAGTCTTACTCTGTCGCCCAGACTGGAGTGCAGTGGCCGCTCCCTGCCACTGCAGCCTCGACCTGCTGGGCTCCGGCGATCCTTCCACCTCAACCTTCCAAGTAGCTGGAACTATGGGCGCGTGCTATCACGCCCAGCTAATTTTTTTGATTTTATTGTAGAGATGAGGTCTCACCAAGTTGCCCAGGCGGGTCTCGAACCCGCAGGCTCAGGCAATCCACCTCAGCCTCCCAAAACATGGGATTACAGGCTGAGCCACTGAGCCCGGCTTATATTAAGTTTTTAAAAATTTCTAATATGTTTATGGGATTTAAATTGTTGTGGTGTCAAACTATTACTATTTTGTCTTTAAGGACAATGAAAGAACTATTCCCTAAGCATTTGAGGAAAGAAAATGGATATGTTCAAACATACATGTATTTTTTACACTTAGTTACTTACTTATTGCTCCTATTTTATGCCTATATATAAGCTGGATGTAATATCCACCTTTCCAATTAAGCTGCCATGCACCTTTTATTGTACAGTCTGTTCTTTCTTGTTTGAAAAGGGACCGTAAGAACTACAATGAAAATCTAAATACCTATGTACAAATCTCAGTACTATTATAATTTTAACATATTTACTATCTATCTATATATCATATATACATATATGACATATATATATATATATATATCCTAATCTGTATAAGAGTATATTTGACATCATGAAACTTCCCTCTAAATTGTGTAGCTAGTCTCTAAAAAAAATATGTATATTATCTTGTAACCACATCTTGACCACACCCAATAAAATGAGGGGCAGATGTATTAAGGTTATCTCATTTCTTTTCCACTTTCAGATTTCTCTTGGGTTTCCACTCAGGGTGTAAGTAAGGGTTGCACATGGTAGTTGACACTTCTGTCTCAAATGCCCTTGTGAAAATTGAGGGAAACAGCAAGAACTTTTTCTTCAAATGTCTCTCAGTGCCCTTGCGTCTTCAGAGATAAGGATTCTCCTTTCCTCTGGGTATCATAAGAGGGCCTGATGACCTGTTTGAGGGAAAAGTCAGAAAGTCTTTTCTGTTTATTCATGTTCTCAAATTCCTGCAGTTTAAAATATTTAATATGCCAAAGTACCATATCTTGGAGTAGTATATCCTGAAACCCATCATTTCTCTGTTTTAAACTTCTCTAAAAAAATCATACACCCCAAAACTGAGTTGGTTGAATGTCCCACAGTATAATGAACTAGTTTCTCAGTCTTAGAAATATGAGTTCTGGGCCAGGCTTGGTGGCTTAGCCTGTAATCCCAGCACTTTGGGAGGCCAAGGCAAGTGGATTGCCCGAGCCTGCGGGTTCGAAATGCACCTGGGCAACTTGGTGAGATCTCGTCTCTACAGCAAATCAAAAAAATTAGCCAGGTGTGGTAGCATGCGCCTGTAGTTCTGGCTACTCAGAAGGCTGAGGTAGAAGGATCGCCAGAGCCCAGCAGGTCGAGGCTGCAGTGGCCGGGAGCGTGCCACTGCACTCCAGTCTGGGAAACAGAGTGAGATTCCAACTCAAAAAAAAAAAAAAAAAAAAAGAAATATGAGTTCTGACAATTAAGTTCAAAAACTCATCCTAGAAAACGTGCTACATACCTCATTGCTAAATATCACTATGGTCATCTTAAAATTACTCCCCTTGGGAAGCTATGCACCAATGCCAGCACCTAGTCCACCCATCAAAGCAATTTTGGAACTCTTTTTCCAGAATGGCCATCAGAGCTGTAGTCGTATTACACTTGATGTCCTGGAGGTCATCAAAATGTCTTCCTTTTAATGTGTCCTTTATCTTCAGGTAAAGAAAAAAGTCACCGGGGGCCAGATCAGGTGATTAGGGAGGGTATTCCCATACTATTACTTGTTTTCTGACTAAAAACTCCCTTGTATACAGTGCTGTGTGAACTGATGCATTGTCATGATGCAAGAGCTCTTTTGGGACTGTTTTTGCACAAAATTTTCTCATGCTAAGATTTCCCATTAAGATTTTCCTGATTGTTTCTCTATCAAAGCTTATTTGATTTGCTGTGCGTCTCACAGTGAGTCAACGATTTTGATGCAAAATTTGATTAATTTTTGCAATGTTTTTGTCAGTTCTGCTCATTACTGGCTGTCCTGACATCTATTCATCAGTGACCCTTTCTCTCCCCTCAGAAAAAAATGTTTACACAGTGTAACATTTGCACACTGTTTTCTTCGTGGCATTATCCCCATAAACTTGGACTAACATGTCCCTGATTTCACTTTCACTTCAATTGGTATTTTTCTTTTTCATTCTTGGTGGTTGCTTTTAGGAGTCCCTGAGTCCCTTGAGAGGAGGGCAGCCTAGAGTTCAAGAGAAGAGGTCTGAGGAGGGGATGGAGGGAGGGAAGAGGTAGAAGTTTGAAGTATACTTATCAAGAATTCAAAGGAACTGAGTGAAAAAATTGAAGTTGGCAAGAAAAGAAAAGGAGAAAAGAAGGAATGGGAAGGGAAAGGCCTCAAAGAAACCAGTTGAGGGAGATCTTATATTTCTCAAAGAGGCCAATGAAGTTCCAAATTATCTTCAGCAAAATCAGGTCAAAAAGAAGGAGGTGGACTGGGCTTGGTGGTTCAGCCTGTAATCCCAACACTCTGGGAGGCCGAGGCTAGTGGATTTGAGACAAGCACAGGCAACTTGATGAGATCTCATTTCTACAATAAATAAATAAATAAAATTAGCTGGGTGTGGTAGCACGTGCCTGTAGTTCTAGCTACTTGGAAGGCTGAGGCAGAAGGATTGCAGGAGTCCAGCAGGTTGATGCTGGGGTGGCTGTGAGCGAGTCACTGCTTTCCAGCCTGGGCCTGGACAACAGAGTGAGACTCCAACTCAAAAAAAAAAAAAAAAAAGAAGGAAGTGGGCAAAGCATATAGTATGCAGTGGTTCAAGAAGGAGGTTTTAATTAAACCAAGAAGTTTCCATGGGAAAAACAAGATTCAACAGAGAAAACAGAGCAGTCTTTTAAAAAATTGTTCCTATCAGGTGATATCAGTTTTCAATCAGGCTGACTATTGACCATAGAAAAAATCCTGTCAAATATTTGATTATCACCCCACAATATGATAATAAAAAATACTGATTATAAAAAAAAATATTTGATTATCAGGTTTCAGTCAGAATAAACAGCAAATATTCCTGACAGTACTGATCTTTCTTTTTTTTCCTTAAAAAAGTACTTATTATAAGTATTATACTTTATTTAGTTTTATTTTATTTTATTTTAAAGATGTGGGGTACAATACAGGGTTAGGTATACAAGTAGTAATTGTACAGGTAAAGTTTTGGCCTCCCTTTGGTCCTCACTTCTCCTGGTTTGAGATCATGTACCCTTATTCATGTTGTGTGTGCCATCCCCCTACCCTGGCAGTTTCTCACTGCTTCCAATCCCTTTCTTATAGTTTTATGGTAAGTGTTCAGGGCCCGCCTATGAGTGAGAACAAAATCTATAGATCCTTTTGTGGTTTGTTATCACGATGATTGGGTTTTCATGCTCATGTGTGACATATGCCTCCTTCAAAGCTTGTTATGACATCAACACATTACCTGTGTGATGTGAAAAAAGAGGGAAAACACATTTTTAAAATAAAATTTAAAAAGAAGGAAACAAAAAACTTTGTAAGCCTTTTAGGACTTAACCACAGATGTAGAGCCATTCCAAAGAGGGTGGAAAAGATGTAGCCATCTTAAGATCCTAAGCCACTTGAGCACTGGTAGCAGATTTTAGCTAGAAGTGAGGTGCAGCCCACATTTCTGTCCAGTTATGTTTCTGGAGCCCCTAGCCTTATGGTTGGCTGCCTGTACATCCAAGAACCCACAGCGAGTATGTCCTAGAAGATGGAAAACCAAGCCAAGCTTCAGGACACAAAATGAAACAAACAGAAAAGCTATAGCTGCCTCCAGGAAGAAAAGAATCAATAACCAATAGACACCACAAAATCAAATTTAACGAGGGTCATAATCCAAAGAACTAATGTTTACATTTTTTTCTCGTCAATCTTCATTTGGAAAAGAAGGGACCAGGAGTTTTTACCTTCTTCTCTTGACCAGGAATTGTGGACAGAGATCTGGGAGAGCTGACCTTGGTAAGGATTCAACCTTGCACAGGCTCTTAACCTTGCACAGTTTTCCCAGATTCCCATCTGTAGGTATTCCCTCAGTGAGTAAGGTATCCCAGCTCTCTTTTGCTGGTTGCCAGAAAGTGTAGTAGAGGGAAAATATCTTTTCTTTCTACCCCTCTAATTCCTTTGCTTGTAACCTGTAACAAAAGACAGACTACCAAAAGAAAAACACACATGTTTATTTAATATATATTTTACATGACATGAGAGCCACCTTAAGGCAATGAAGACTAGAAGAAACAGGTAAACCTGGGTGTTTTTATGTTGGTTTGATTAAGGGTGAGGAGTCATAGAGAAATGTGATGGGACAAAAGCTATCAGTTTAGTGTAGAAAACTGAGAGAAACAGCAAGAGCCGTTCATTCAAATTCCTCTCAGTGTCCTGTGTCATCAAAGATAAGGATACTCTTTTCCTCTGGCTATAAGGTAGCAGCTCTCACATGAGGGTCTGATGATCTGCTTCACTGAAAGGTTAAAAAAGTCCTTCCAAGGTTGGAAGGATGACCTGTTTCAAGGGAAAGTTAGAAAGTCCTTCCTGGACATATGGTTTCCCAAGTTCCTTTAGCTTAAAATATTCAGAATGCCAAGGTGTCATATATTGGTGTGTTATGTCCTGAACACTGTCACAGCATTTTAGAACAACAAAAGTATATACACAATGAGGACAACATATACTCCATGACTATCTTGAAACTGTTTAACTTCAAATATTTGATTCTGGGAGATCAAGTCAGAAATTGCCATGACATACCTTGTTAAGTTGAAACATGGCATTTGGTTGCTGAAAATTGATGGCTGCCAGTCATTAAACACCATGTCTCAACTTCATTCCTTTCCATGATGGCAAAACAAAAATATTTATATGTATTTTCACCTTTAAACCTCAAAATTCATATAAGCAGTGTGCTCAGTTGAAAAAGGTAAGCCTTAGTGAGGTTAAGAAACTTACTAGTGGCTACCAGCATGACAGATGACAGAGCTGGCAGATTCATGTCCCATGAGAGCCCATTCCTTATAGATAGTGCCTTCTTGCAGTATCGTCACATAGTGGAAGGAGCAAACAAGCTTCTGTGGGCTATTTTTATAAGGGTACTTATATCACACATGAGGCTCTGCCCTCATGATCTAATCAGATCCAAAAGCCCCACCGCTTAATGCCATTACTTCAGAGGTTAGAATTTTAACATATGAATATTGGGGGAGGGGAATATTCAGAATGTAACACCCAGGCAGCCAGACTTTATAAACAATACACTCACTATGAAAACATGCTGCTGCCAGGTGTTGTGACTCATGCCTGTAACCCCAGCACTTTGGGAGGCAGAGGCAAGAGTATTGCCTGAGCCCAGGGGTAAGAGACCAGTCTGGGCAACTTGGTGAGACTTCATCTCTACAATAAATTTTTTTAAAAATTAGCTGGCGTGGTGTGGTGGCACACACCTGTGGTTCTAGCTACTTGGAAGGATCACCTGAGCCCAACAAGTCGTGGCTGCGGTGTCTGTGAGCATGTTACTATACTCAAGCCTGGGTGTCAGAGTGAGATTCAGACTTGAAAAAAAAAAAAAGTTGCCATTGCAAATGTGCTATCTTTGTGTTGCTCTTTGCATCGGCTCTCTGTCCTTTAGCAATTTATTCCTTATCCACAATGTTGAAGACTTTTTTCACATTACTCTTAGACTTCCTGAATACCCTCTGCTCTGGTAGAGCCTTAAGCCAAGGGCAGAAATGGCAAGTGACAGACTATATTTCTAGAAGAACACCTTGTAGGCACTGGGATGCCAGTGGAAAGGAAAATAAGAGAATGAAGATTTTCGAGCCTCATTTGGAAGATGATGGTATTAAGGGTATTGTTCCCACATAATACTACTAATAATTCAGTTATGAAATGTTTGTATTGAGTTCTACTCACATAGGGAAGCTGTTAGGTAGATGATAAAAACACACAGAACACATAAGCTCTTTTCAGGTATATCCTCAGCAGAGCAGGACTGTCACATAAGTTGAAACAGGAGAAATCTAATAAAGCATGAAGTTACTAGTTGGTCTTATGAGCCATTATGTGGGCTTGCTTTATAGTAGATGGGGCCTGAAGCCTGGTTCCAGTGGTGGAAACATCTTAGGGTGACCCACAATTAATCACTCCTTATGCAGTCTCATTCCCTTGGGTGTGAGCAGAACCTGTCAATAGGATATAAGAATGGATATTACCACTGTGATGATGTTATGTGGCAGAAGTGAAGAAACATTGTAGATATAATTGACGTATTTTAGTTGGTTGTTCATTAATAGGGAGATTTTCCTATGTGGGCCACTTAGAAGAGCTTCTTGGCCTTCCCTGACAAAGTAGCAGAGACTCTCTCTCTATGGTTGGCTTTGAAGAAGCAATCTGCTGTGAATTCTACAGCCATATGGAATGAATTATTCCAATAATCAAGTGATCTTGGAAAGGGACATAAGCTGCTGGTACTGTGAAACACTGAACTGAGGACCCAGCTAACCTGTACCCAAACCACTGACTCACAGTAATGGAGATCATATATTTACATTGTTTTAAACTGCTAAATTTGTAGAACTACAGCGTCTGACTTCCCTGTAGTGTTATGAAGTGAACCAGAAAGGAATACTAGCATTTTCTTGCAAAATGGTGTCTAAGTTCCCTAGGTCAATGGCAGTTACTCAGAGAAGATACTTATGCCATAAGGGCAAAATCCTTACATGTTTGAGTCTTATAGCTTTAGAATAACAAGAGAAATGCTTCAGAGTAAAAATGCAAGCCTTTGTAGATACATAATTTTGTTTGTTTTGATCAGCTAGCCCCTGCTCTTAGGTGGTTTCATGGTGTGGTGCTACCAGTGAGATACCTATTTGTGAACACCCTTCCTTGACACCTAAGTGGGAAGATTTCTGGCAAACTCCACTGATGCAGCCATCCTTAGGTGAGCCACTGCTATACACCTTCTAAGGTATGGGTAGCAATCCAGTTATAGTTAGTAAATGTCTATTTTGAAAATTCCCTCATTCAAATTTTTGTGCTGTGCCTGCCTCCTGCTTGTGTTCTCACTGAAAGAATCCTGGCGTGATCTGAGATAAGTCCACAGAGAGGAGTATAGGAGGTTATTCTGGTCATTATTTTATGCTTGAACCATTCCTGAGCCCTTTGCTAATGTGAAGTGACATACTAGTAAACTATGATATGCCATGCTGTCACAATTAATCAATCACCCAAGGTAATTGTGACAAAGTGCCTTGGGTGCCCAGGTGAACACCACACTTCAATGTTACAATCGTTCTCATGACTATAAGAACTGTGGGGTGGGATGGATTCCTTGAGTGCTTATGAATAGAAAATAGCATTTTTAGGTTCCTTAACTCTCTGCTCAAGTTATGCTGTGAAAACTGAAGAACTTCCATGGCAACTGTAACGGAAGCTCTGATTTCTTGTAGCTGCAGGGCTAATATTGTTGAATATCAAAAACAAAATTTAATGTCATAATATGGTTGCTGAATCATGACAGAGGAGTTAACACTCACTGTGCTTTAATGTAAATATCAGTAAAGAAGAAAAAAATGAAATCCTGAAACTTGGGATAGGGATATCTGCTTGGACTCAGTTGAAACTGACAGTATGGAAGCAAAAAGTAACTGAGTTTTTCTCTGAAGTAATTTCTCTCTATTTGAAGAGAATAGCTTTCCTCTGCATGAAAACTGTTACAGGAAAGAAAGGTTATGCAAGTTAGAGAGGGATATTCCCAAGTGTAATGAGACAAGAAGGAGCAGGGCACACAAGGAATTAAAATGGTTTGTAGAATTGTAAATGGATTTTTGGAGGACGAGATAATATCAAACAGGTAGGCAAGACTGATGTAATTTTACCTCCTTGAAAATAAACTGAGGAATTGTAATCTGAGAAAAGGTCCAGTAATATTCTTTGACTTCACAGTGGTGCTACTTAAATGCTTAACTGCACATTATTTGGGGTAGAGGAAAATGGAAATAAAATTTTCACATCTGTACAAACAAAATTTGATGGTAACAATGTGTCAAGTATTTTGCTATATGTGATGGATGGACAAATGAATAAAAAATACAACTTTCCTCCTGTATTTGAAACAACAGTGGAGTGGGAATTCAGAAAAATGGACAGGTACCTAATTCTGGATAGAAATGCTGTGATTTAGACTGTGCACTATATTGGAGGGCTTCAGAGGATGTATGGCAATATAGTCTAGATTTAAGGGGCCAGGATAGATTCTCTGGTGGAAGCAAATTATGACTGGAGACATGAAGGTTAAGTAGCAGAAACATAGCAGGGAAGAAAAAAATAGAATTTTTGTTCCAGTAGAAAACAAAGTATGGATATATGACAGAATATTTGAGGTACCACAGATAGAGACTATTTCATTTACCTGAGTCAAATTAAAGGCATATGTTTGAGCTAGATAATGAGTATATTTAGTGGCACATAAATTACTATTTGATTTTAAACTATTCTTTTAAAATATATTCATTAGATACATTTGGTAACTTTCTAATAAGAATGCCATAGGTGTGACTATAAATTGAAAAGTTTGATTTCTTGTTGTCTGGAAAGTTGTTAACCCAAATCTTTGGCTTCTGTCTGCACAGGCAAAAAGGTAGAGGGCTTAGCAGAGAAAACAAACAAAAAAAATCCTAAGGGTCAAAGGATCTGGCCTCAAGGGAGGTGGCCAAAAGCTTGTACCATTCTCTTCATCCACTAAGAGCTTCCTGTGCAGGATCCCAAATCAGTCCTCGAATGTCCCAAGCACAGGTTATGTTCATGCCTTCATTGCTCATGTTTTAGGAATGGAAACCTCACTTGGTTTATAGAATTCAGGACCGCAGCACCATCTGGGATCAAGAGACTGAGAGGCTATGATCAGCCTCATGAAAAAACTCACAGAACTCTGGTACTTGCAGCTCCTGGGGATAATACTCAGTTCTGATGGGAAAAATAAAGACCAAAAAACCTGGATAGAGAAAGGTCAGAACAACAAAAAGATGCAGACTTAAACTCAGTAAAAATTCAGGGAAGCCTGGTCCCATAACCACTTTTAATACCACAACTATAGTTAACTATTGCTAAGAGTCAGCGGTGAATCCTATTAGGATGACTGATTTCAGTTACAAACAAGGATGTACAGGGGTGTGTCTGAATGGACACATATGCATACTTCAATGAAAGAGATACTGTTGCTGGGCACGGTGGCTCACACCTGTAATCCCAGCACTTTGTGAGGCAGAGGTGAGGGGATTGCCTGAGCTCATGGGTTAGACACCAGCCTGGGCAACTTGGCGAGACTGCATCTCTACAATATATCAAAAAATTAGCCAGGCATGGTGGTGCATTGCCTGTAGTTACAGCTACTTAGAAGGATAAGGTGGAAGGATCACCTGAGTCCAGCAGGTTAAGGATGCAGTGGCCATGAGCGTGCCATTGCACTCCAGCCTGAGCAACACAATGGGACTCCAACTGAAAAGGAAGAAAAGAAGGAAGGAAGGAAGGAAGGAAGGAAGGAAGACACTGTTTCCTTTGAACAATATTGTTTGGCTTCCTTTTGTTCATTAAGGACCAGCTGAATCATCTGTTGGGACTTGGTATGTCCTCATGAATGAAATTAACACCCTTATAAAAATGCTCAACATAGAGTGTTTTCATGGTCTTCTGTTCTTCCACCATGTGGGTACACAGTGTTCCTCCCCCACAAAGCATGCAGCAATAAGACATCACCTTGAAAGTGTAGAGCAACGCTTACCAGACACCAATTATGTGGATGATTGATCATTGACTTACCAGACTCCAGAACTGTAAGAAATAAATTGCTGTTCTTTATAAATGTCCAGTCTTGGGCATTTGTTATAGCAACACAATCGACTAAGTCAGAAATTGGTACTGAGAAATGGGGTTGTTGCTGTAACACATAGCTAAAAATGTTGAAGCTGCTTTGGAACTGAGTAATGGGTAGAGAAAGTCAGAAGAAACATAGATTTCCATGAATGGAGCATTAAACATTGGGTTAGGGTTAAGGTTCATCAGAAGAAGTAAAGCATAGAGAAAGCCTCAGTCTTTGAGATTATCTAAGTGATTGTGAACAGAATGCTGGTAACAATGTGGACAATAAAGGTCAATCTAAAGAAGTCTTAGGTGGAAATAAAAACTCTTATTGGAAACTAATTAAAATGACATCTTGTTACAAAGTTACAAAGAACTTGGGGGAAGTATTTCCATGTAATATTACTTTTAGGAAGGCAAAATTTAAGAGCAATGAATTTAGGAGGATATTGGGTGGAAGAAATCTCTAGACAAATCTCAAGGTACTGCATGACTTCTCTTAACTCCTTATAGTAAAATGTTAAAAGAGACAAACAAGTTAAAGATGAAAATTTTAATAAAAAAGGAATCAGAGAATCTGGGTGTGGTGGCACATGCCTGAAGTCTTAGCTACTTGGGAGGCTGATGCAGTAGGATTGCTTGAGCACAGGAGTTGGAGGCTGCAGCGAGCTATGACCATGCCATTGCACTACAGCCTGTGGATGACAGAATAAGACTCCATCTCTAAAAAAATAGTAATAATTATGGTTATTATTTATTTAAAGGAGGAATCAGAACAAAAAGATTTGAAAGAAGCCAGGCTCGGTGGCTCAGCCTGTAATCCCGCGCCTTGGGAGGCTGAGGTAAGTGGATTACCTGAGCCCGCAGGTTCGAGACCCGCCTGGGCAACTTGGCGAGACCTCATCTCTACAATAAATCAAAAAATTAGC